>CM047427.1:87784669-88068396 GCA_026168455.1 Theocolax elegans | reverse complement strand
AAATGTTAATTTGTATATATAACTTTAATTTGATGTTTTATATAAATTGTATAATTATAAGTAAAAGATTCAGTGTATTTATGTAATTGTTAAAAATAGGATGTATAAAATGTCGACAACGTAACATTTTGTATCACAAATCGATTTATAAAATGTATATTTTTGTATCAATTATTTGAATAAATTTTTTAATTTTATTACAAAATATTTAATATACAATTTTATAATAAAATCGAAATTTCAGGGTGATACACACATTGATTTTTATAAAGTTAATGACTGTAGCATCAAATATTTATATGATGTAAAAAGAAACATATATATATATGTAAAAGCTAGATAGTACTTACCTTCATATAAATTTTGAAAATTACTGTCGAACAGTAAAATATAATTATAGCGTACTCAGTAGTACTAAATTAACTAATCATTATAAATGAAAGAATGAAAAAAAAATGTTTGATAGACTTTTTGCAGTACTTTATTAAAGTCGCACCTCTCATTACACGTATTTATGATTTTTACGTAAAATGCGCGTCAAGGATTTATTATTATAGAACAAATAAAATAGGAAATTATTATTGCTAAAAATTATATATATATATATGTATATAGCTGAATATACACAAACAATATAGCATTTTTCGCAAAATGCTTGGCGAGCGGTATTTTTTTTATCTCTGCATATATATTTTGTTTCCTTTAAAACGCGATTATGTAAATATTTGCTTTTATTACAAGTCTATATACGTTTTTCTTTACTCTAAAAACGTCGTACTTTGCTCCCCGTTCTTTCTGCTGAAAAATACAAGTTGCATATACTTATATACACATTGAAAATTCTGTGTGTATTATATACATACATATATATATATACACACATATGTACATATAGATATATGCATACATACACACAGTATATATAATCGCGATCTCGTGTTTGTGTGTGTTCGTTTAAACGTGTTTGTTTAAATTCATATTTCTTCATAATTATATATATTACGAGATTGATATTAATCGATGCTTTTCATTTTTAAATATAGTTTTTTTTATTTAATAATGACGGTGCGTTTTTCATTTTATGATTACAGTGTCGAATTTATATCTCTTATGCATTTCCTTTTAATAATGCCTTGAACACGACTAAAAAATATACCTATTGTGTAATTTTTTTATCAAGGCGTTTTAACTTCATTATTTTCTTACTCTCTATCACTTACCATCTGTTAATTCGCTCATATTTTCTTGTCTTCAATTATTGCAACTAGAATGACGCTTTTTTCTCCTTTCTATATATCGTCCATTTAATTGTGCTAAAATTGTAATGCACAAAAACAGTAAAAAATTTTTTATATTTGTTCAATTGTTATAAGTATATTCAAGTTTTTCTTTCGCATTGGATTAATAATATTGGTTGAAAATATTTTTATAATAATTTTGGGTATCAATTAAATTTGCGTTGTAGATCAACAGTCACTACAAATTTTTTTCAGTAAGTACATATAATTTTTATTTTAAATAAATTCAGTCACATTATTAAACTCTGTGATACCGTAAAATATTGAAAAACTACTTTGTATTATAACACAGTAATATACAATTCTCTCAAATTTAATTGATATCCAAAAAAGTTGTAAAAAATTCTCCGAGTCTATTCACTGAAAACGAATATACGTTCAACAAGCTGCAGGTAATGTATAATATGTTCCACTTTTACGACACAAATATTAAATTCATTTGATCCTTCTTGTCGTATTTGTAAGTGTAAACAATCTCCGGTTTTGGTGTCGAGATTTTATTTTATTTTTTTTCTATTCTTCTTAAACGTGTACGATTGTATCGTAATAGTAATATAGATATCTGCAACCACTTCGCGCCCACATGATTTCGATTCGTATATAGCTAGTTAATAAATAGAGTCGAAAAAAAATTAATTTTACATGCTACGATGTTTCATCGTAAATTTTTTTTCTATATATATATCTCTAATCGTATATATAACAACGTAAATTCTTATTATATATATACTTCTTTTCAACAAAGAAAATATGCATCGTAATAAATTAGATTTGCGATTATACTATAAGATTCTCTGTTACGTTATGTATTTATATATATATGTATATATACACACATATATATATATATATATAATAGTTTATTTGTATATACAATAATTAGTCACCGCACGAATAAAAAAGTTCATGCTATTCATGTATTTTTAATATAATAAAATTGTAAACGGTTAATATACGGTTTATTTATATGTATTTATAACTATATTACAACCATTACTTTATTATCATATATAGTTTATACAATTTAAAGTAAAAATGTAATGGAAATAAAATGAAAATTTTTGGGGCGTGTCGATTAGAAGTATTATTAATTTTCTATAATAATATATAAGTTACTACGGAACTATTTTCATTTATCTTAAATTACTTTATCTTACGTATATAAATTAATCGTTTTATATATATTTATATATATATATTTCGAATTTCAACCGATTAATCGTGAGTAAATTAAGAAAAATAATAATTTGTTTGTCTATTCTTTTAATACTGCAGGTTAATTAATTTTTAGATAAATATCGTGCCAACGACAGAAAACTTGAAGAAATAATATCTGTTAAAAAAAAATTCGTATAGAAAAATGAAGTCATCATATACTGTTAACTACCAATAATTTCTTCTTTTTTTCATCGTATCACAATAAGTCTAAAAAATAGCAGCAGTCTTAATCCGCGACCCCAGAAACAATGAGATATCTTTTTTCAATCACCCTCGAAAAACGATTCTTTTATTTTCCTCCGTGAAAACAACTTCATTATTTCTCTTTATTTGCTTAATTTTCTTTTAAATATTTTCATCCCTCGTATTTTCTCGTAAACTCCATTTAAAATTTTTGTTGAATATATAAGGCTCCCACGACAGTCTCACGAAGTAGCATCAGTTCTTATGTGTCTGTGTCTGTTTATATATATATGTATATATATATATATATACACACTATAAATACATATACATATATATATATATATACATACTTGTCAATGTGTGCGTGCGCGCGCGCGTGCGTGTGTGTGTGTGTGTGTGGGCGTGGGTGTGTGTAAATGTTAAATATTATAATTATAACAGTTTGATAAAAAATAAAAGCGTCCGATGTAGATTTTTTTATCATCAATAATTGTGAATTTATTTTTATACCATAATAAAAGCAAAATCGTTTTTCTTTTAAAATGTTCGGCAGTAAAGTATGTACAATCTATATATCAATGAATCGCAATTATCGAGTAATCCTTAAATAAAAAAGAAGAGCGAGAGAGGGAAAGAGAGATAGATAGAGAGAGAGAGAGAGAGAGAGAGAGAGAAATTAAAGAGAAGAAAAACAAATAGCGGGTGTGAAATAGAAGTGGAGATATCGTGCTGATGGATGACGAACAGTAAAATCTTCTTTTTTTTCTCTTCTCGTAAACAGTAAAAAGAGTTCGATTAATTAATTAACAATAATTAATAATAATGGCGATTAAAATTATCGTATATAATATTAATTACCTAATATTGCAGTTAGACGTAATACTAAATTTAAATATAAATTAAAAATTTAAGTCTAATTGCTGTAGCAACATACTCTGTCGCATATATTCTTTTACTTCAATTTTTTGCTTCGCATCTAGAGGTAACCTTATTATTATTTTTTTTTCACATCGTTCCTTACTATCGTACATTAATATTGTGTGTGTGTGTGTCTGTGTATATATATATATATTTATTTATATATATATCCCAAGAAAGCACCGATTTATTTTGTTCTTTTCACTTTTTTTTTAAAAAAATCTTCATCTACATATGTATTACGCAAATTGTGACAAAAACGCAAAAAAGAATAATAAAAAGAGTCGCATAAGTGTCGAAATGAGATTCGACAACAGTTATACAAAAAAAAAACGTTCGGTAAACAAACCACCGTCGTCGATTGTTGTGTGTATTATTAATTGTTTCTTTTTTCGTTTTCTAATTATTTATAATGCCAAATATAAATCTATTAATACGTTAAAATAGGACGCGTCGCGGGGATAAAATTCTGCTTTCGTTTTCTTTACAAAAAATTATACAACAAACAACAAAGTCTTTATCCTTGCTCCAATATATATATACATATATATATATGATGATGACAAGTGTGAAGCTGGGGGTCGCAGGAGAGATGCCATATACCTATATCGATGATTTTTGGTCACCCGAACAACAAAATTATGTATATACGATCGCCTGCACACACATTAAAAATTTATCCGAGATATTTTTTACTTTTTTTTACCTTTTCGCGATCGAGGAGAACGGAAAACATTATTATATATCGACAGTCCGTTGCAATTTAACGATGAAAAGTGGGTAAGTCTAAAATTTTATTTTTCATTCTTATTTAATTATATATTTTACGATGGTTAACCAAAACCTCACACCGTATAATATTATGTCCCATCGATGTTTCTTTTTTTTTTCTTTCACCCATCCTATATTTACATTATTTTTTTTTGTTCTTCCTAAACCCATTGGTGAACACGGAAAAGGCCTCGTTTTTGTTTTATAAGTATCTCATTACAAATTTTGGGAAACGGACAAAAATAATTTATTATATATATATATATATATATCGATAGAAAAATGTTATTCTTTTTTCCTATATCGATCGAAATAATTTCGGTATTCGTTAGCCATCGTAAAGGATAATCATATATGACAAATATCAACGTTTCTCCACTGTTCTCATTTTTTATTCTTGCTTTTTTCTTTACGAATACTAGAATCTTAAAGCTAAATCAACTTGGTCGCGCGAACGTGCGTTTTGGTATATATATATAATATATTTTTCGTCTATAATAGTATTTTTTTCTTCGTTTTACACGCAGTGGATCTTCCGGATAGTCAGTACGATACAGCTCATCGACAAGTTTTCTTTTATTTGCGATAAGCTCTACATATATGCGCACGTTCGTGTGAATATATAGAGACTCTGCGTGTGGAGGATTAGGTATGCTTGAAATATTTTGTGGAGTTTTTTTCCTTTACATATTTTTTTGTTGAAACATTTTTTCCTCTTTCCACAGCATTTTTATGTTTACGGATTGTACAGAATATTATACGTTTATACGATCGTGTAAAAAAAACTTTGTTTTATACGAAGGTTTTGTAACTAGCTTACAAATTCGTGTATAAAAGTTTTGTACAATCAAGCGTGTATACATGAAAAACGTTTAAATACAATTTTTTTTAATTATAAACTTAACAAGTTTTTTGTGTTTTGTACCACATAATAAAAATAAATTTAACTGGGCAAAGTAATGTTTGAAATGTGTAATATTCATATTTACAATAATTGTTAGAATTTCTCTCAGTTCAATTATATACACAATCGAAACGAATATCTATAAATATCAATTAACGTGAATCAACCTCATTAATAAGAAGAATCGAATTCTATAATATTAATACCGATAAAAAAGATAATTTTTGTAAAAAAGAAATTAAACTTGCATCAGTACGGTAAGAAAACATGCACGAAAAACGAGTAGAAGATGCACCAGCGGAAATTCTATAAAATATTGAATTGCACAGTTATCAATTTCATAAAACTTAAATTGTGCTGAAATTTGAAACTACTAAAAGAGGAATTTTTATTAATGCAGAAATTTCTAATGTAGATACTAGAAGACATATCTTTTGATAAATGTTTGTATTAGAAACCTTGTCGGTTGTTTCTTTTAAACGAATTATTAGACTTTAATACAACGGTAAAAAACAAACATGCTACTTACGATTGTTCCGTTTTTGTAAAATAATTAAATATATAAAAAAATACATTGAAATTAATTCGAAAGAACGAGGAGGAAATAATATTTATACTCAAAAATCCAAATTTATGTCGCGGTTTAAGGAGCGGTTTGAGGACAGATGATGAAAAAGAATAACAAAACCATTGATAGTTATTTAAAAACTATATGAAGATTCAATCGGTGAAAATATGCAACTGCAATACGCGAGCAAACCACTGGTATAGTTTCTTCAAATATTGTTTCAGGTTATTATTGTAGTATCCATCAATTTGACTCAATAAATATAAATGGAACTGAATAAATAAAAAAACCCCAATTTATCGATAACAAGTACATACAATAGTATCTACATACTCGAATATAAAGTAGTGATTTTCCTCTTTTTTCACTCGAAGGAATTCCAAGAGAAATTTTCACAAATTGAACACTCGTAAGTGAAATACGTACACCTATATACTGTTGATACTTAATTACTCGAGAACAAAAAACTCCAACAAATGTTCAAGATACGCGAAATCCTTCATACGTAGGGTTACAACTATTTTTTTTTTTGTTTAACATTATCCGTCAACTCTCTCGTTTATTATATATGTTATAAAATTTAACTCCAAATTGCATTAATAACTTCTAGTTGCAACGTGTGTATTATATATAATATACTTTTTTTTAATCCTTATATTTCGTAAAACTCTAAATTTGCGTTTCACGAGCGCCCGTAATATTTTTTTATTCACTTTATCCGTATGTATATATTTATATATAACTCGCCTTTACAATCGATTATGATTTCTTATTATTTTCTTTTTTTCCTCTTAAACTTTGCATCTCACGCGTATATATATATACATATACATGGATTTCGCTTCCAGTTTACCTCACACCCGTACCTCTTTCTTACTCTCACTTATAATAATATATGCATTCAGTGTTTTGCAATGTCAGCATCTTTATCATTTTTTCATCACTAATTGTATAAGTAAAGTCTATATTTGTTTTCTCTCGTTACTCAATAATAATCATAATAATAATAATAATAATGATAATGATAATAATAATAATAATAATAATGTAATAATAATAATAGCAATAATAATTAATAATAATAATAATAATAATTAATAATAATAATAATAATAATGATAATGATAATAATTAATAATTAATTAATAATATTCACGTAACGCCTCCACTTGTCGTTATATAACATTAAAGTATTAGTTTGCGCATATCATCTCGGTTTTCTATTCGCAAAATTTGTCTTTTTATACTATTATTAATATTATATATATACATATAAATATACGGATATTTATATATATTTATATTTATATATATATATATATATATACACATGTGTGTGTACGTGTGTGTGTTTTCTTACAAATTTCATCTACTTAGTTTATAACTACAATAATTATTATGCGCGTGTCGTACTCACTGTTTCTATCCTTTCATATACCCTTCGTGAGTGCGTGTCCATACGTACGCGTACGTATACATGGATGTCTCCACGTATATTAATACAGTTCGATACGCATACGTATGGATACGCAACGCACATATTCATATACATACATATTTCTTACTTATTTCTCCTTAATTCTTTCACTCTTTGTACGTAAGTGTATATTACACGTGCGAATATTACTTCCATATTTATTTTTTGTCATTTTGTTATATCATCTTATATTCCATACATTTCATTTGTAAAGTTGTTCATTACAATTATTATTCATTTATCCTTTTTTTTAATCCTTATCTTTCTATACTCTTCCTTCCTTTCTTTCTTTCATTTATGTTTTCCTTTCGTTCCCTTTCAATGTCGTGATATCACAATTATGCAGCTCCATTACGCATTTACAATGTGGGGATGTGTTGTGGTCGGTTAATCGCTGCGCATCTTTTATTTTAATTTATTTCTTTTTATATACTCGTCGTTAATATATATATGTATATATGTAATAGGGCTGTGACGACTCGATTTCCGGGGATATAGGAAAATAGAAGAGGAAAAAAAAACCGCAGAATAATCACGAGCGCAGCTCGCGGTTCATCGTTATTGCCAATCATTCTATTAGCAAGATATTATTATGTAGATCGGTTAGTAAGTATATTAACGTCTAGAGTTAAGCGTTGATTACACTGCATGCGACCCAAGTATTTTCCTTTTTCGATAAGGGTTCGATTTGTTCAAGGGATTGACAATGTTCTAACGAATGTGGTTCAAATTATTACAAGAGAATACTACACGATAATAATTCCAAACTTTTTATTATCCGTGTATTACGCTCTTACAAAAATACGATTATAATGAAGACAGGAGGTGAATGAGTATTGTGACTCAAGAAAACTAAATATTATTTACATGAATAATATCTTTATACATATACATATTTATATATAGAGCGATATTGCTTTCATTTGATCCCTGGTAGGATACATCATAAGTCTACATAAATGAAACTATTTTTTGACTAGAAACTTGCCATTTTATAGCTTTGACTAAACCATGGCTAATTAATTAACCAAACAATCGTTTCACTTAATTAAATTAATGATTTACAATACCAAGGGATTGTTCATTTCATTCATTTCGTTTGTTCGTTATTTAAAACTATATAAATGTCAACGATGGTACTTATTTCAGTACTTGTACTAAGTTAACTTTTTAAATATCGTAAACTTTAAGAAAAATAATAATATACTATATAAATCTTAGAATCTACAAATTGTTTTTGTTAAAATATGATTGAATAGTTCGTTGAAGTACAAGTTTTTTTTGTATATTTAATTCTACATTCAACCATGAAAAAAACATCTGCAAATATTTTTATCGTATTAATAATTTTTTGTATAAAGACAAATTGTCATTGATTATGTGGCGACATTATTATTTGATTAAAATATATCTTGATACTTAAAATAACGTAAAAAATGAGTTTCATATTACGACTTTAATTATATTTTCAATATTGAAATATACAAAATTTTAATAATATTATTCGTTTTACTCAATCAATAGACAATATAATTAACATTATTATGACCGAATTTAAATTGATACAAGTTCCAAACGTTTAAATGATATTATTCAAATAAATACGTATTTAGATTCGGTACATTTAAGAAAATAAAAACAAAAAAATATTTCCATTTTTATCGTTTTAACATTGCATCTTTATCAATCCATCTGACAATATACCATCCGAGTAAAAAAAATCCCTTAATACTATTCAAATAAATAACCAATAAAATTCTATCGATATAACATAAAACCAATAAATGACATTGAATCTATACGTAAGAAACACTTTCAACAGCATTTTAACTCTCCGTCAAAAAAAATCGTCAGCTCCATTGTATCACAGCTACATGTAAAACCATCGATAGTGGAATTCGGATGCGAAATATATATATATATATATATATATATATATATATATGTGTGTGTGTGTATAATGTGGATATCTTTAAAAAGAAACGTTCAAAATTACTTAAAAAGAAAATTGTCTCCTAGCATACCTCATCGAGATCCGAGTAAGCTTTTGATTAAAAATCATTGATTCGCGAAAAGGCAAAAGAATTCTAACACATAAGCTGTATATTAAAGAACAATTCTCGATTTTACAGAAATCTTTGTACATTCGGTATATATAATATCTTAATTAGCGGAAATACCAGATTCCCATAAAAACTACTCGAGACGATTTAAAAAAAAAAAGAAAGAGGATACGGGCATTTATTATTTATTTTTCTTCGTACCCGGAAAACGAGTCGAAATCACACGTAAAAACTTCGCCAACTCTATGCCATTGCAATCCAATATTATGTAAATTCTATTTACTGCGTGTGTACATGGATGTATTTTTTATATTATTATTATTATTATTTTTTTAAAATCTTTAACGATTAGGTAGAAAGTAATTGTCTCTCCATTTATTTTTTCATTTAAGCATGTAAAAAACGCTATTATAGAGTGCGCGCGGCAACCAAACGTTCATATAATTCTTAAATTCGTTCGATTTATTTTATTATTCATCTTCGATAAATGTATATAGTTAAACTAACTAAAAAAAGAAAAGAGAATAACGTGTCCTCATTTATTTTATTCTGCCTCGTTAATTCTTTGTGTACGTTTTTCTTTTATTATTATATATTATAAATCATCGTGTTGTTTCGGTGTTTCTTTTTTATTTATTATTTTCCTTCCTCTAAAAACCAAGGGAGACCTCAAGACAACCCGATTATTTATTTATTTATGTATTTATTTATTTATTATTACGTTTTACGTATATATTTTATACGCTCGGTTGCGTTGGATTTCGCGCATACACATCCTGACTGACCGCGAAATCAGCGATCGTCTGTAAAAGGTCGGTTATACGCTTATGCTGATTTAAGAAACGAAAATAATTATAAAGATGAAATAACCGGAGAAACTGAATATCAGTGTCTATGTGTATATGCTAATCGATTAATAATAATATATTCCTTCTAAAGAGTCACGAGCGTGTTTTTCAAACGCGATCGATTATTATATTATTATACAGAGAGAATAATGCATTGTTCGCGCTCAGTACGTATTCTAGGTACATTACCGAACTACCCAAATTTATAGATTACTTTTTTTACTTTTCTTTTCTTTTATCGATCGCCAATTTCAATAACGCACGTTTTTTTTATTCTTTTATATTAATATATTTTATTTTACCTACGTCGGTCTATACAAAGTCGCGCGCGTCGATCAGTCAGAATTCCTCGCGATTGTGGAATACTTAAAATTTTTTTGTTTCCTCTCTCCTCTCCATTAGACGAGCTTAATGATTAAACGTTTGTTTTGAGATCACCCTAGGGAATCGCTTATAATTACATTAGTCAATAATAATGATGTGAGTGTGTGCGTGTGTCTGTGTCTGTGTGTGTCTGTGTGCGCGTGTGCGTGTGTGTGCCAATGTGTGTATGCGAGTTTGAGTGATGTATCCATGTTCGTTTACGTGTGAATGCGTGTGGGTGTGTGAGAGAGTGAGTGTGTGTACGCGTATGCGTGTGTGTGAATATGTTACGACAGACCCACATACGCGAACACACGCGCGTAATTATTATTATTATTCTTTTTTTTCTTACGTGTTTGTCAATAACAACCGATAGTTCATTTACATACAAATATATAAATATACGCGCATATACATATTTATATATGTATATATTTGTATGTGGATACATATCCTTATATTTATATTATATTCCTATAAACGTATATATCTTCCTTATATACTTTATGTTGCTCTGTTTATACTTTATATAACAATATTATGTTTATTTAAGGCCCAACACGTTCAATACGAAGGAAATAATCTGAAACAGAAAAAATAATTATTGTTAATTTGGGGCATTTTACTTTTGTCGCATCTTTAATTTAAATTTAATTTAATTAAAAAATTTGCATATACATGTATGTACATTTTATCGACTATTTTTTTTTCTATTTATTTATTAGGCACGTCATTATAATTTATTGACTTTAAAATTAATGCTCGAGGAAATGTGAAAACGCTTTTTTTCTCTTTACAACGCTATATCTAGAATATTGAATAAAATAAAGGGCTATGGAATCGATATGACGTCATACATTTACTGGCGTCATGCTTTGATGTTATAATAGTAATAATGCATCGTTTAAGTATATTAGATTAATAATAACTAACTGATAAAATGTAATAATTATATAAATTAAATAGATTTCACAATTATATAGTTTTTCAAAGTCGAATATTCCTTATTTTTTTCACTCGTTTCGATTATAATCATTTTGAATTCTATACCAGATAAATCTAAAAAAGTTGGTCGGGAATAATAGTTGATAACTCTTATTTTGATCGTCCACAACGAGTGATTTTAAATCAGTTTTAGTATAGCAAAATAATAATTTACATTTATTTCCTCAAAATTTTATCTGGTAAGATAATACCCGGAAAAATATATAATAAATAAATAGAAAGAATATACTTAATAAAAGTTCTTTTGATAATGGTATATGTAATGTGCGTTTGATCAACGATTAAAAAGATCCTTCTAAAAATAAAAGCATAGTTAGGAGAGAGAGAGAGAGAGAGAGAAGGAGTTGTTACCTTGACAGAGCAAGGCCCCGTTTCCTCATTACAGGTCGTCGTCGTGGATAACCGGTTGTGGTGATGGTGGGTCGGCCTGGTGTTCGTCGCCCGGCTCGGTGACCCCGCGCGTTCAGCTATCGACGCTGAAAAGCTCTTTGTGAAGTGCCGGGAACTCGAGGTGTGGTTGCGACCGCTTGAACTTGGCGAGCGCATCCATGTGCATTAGGGATATATCCCTAAGCTGGGAGATCTTAGCGACCATCGCGTCGCACACGGTCACGTCACCTTTCAACGGCAGTAAATGACTGCGGTCAAGCTCGGACCTAAGAGCACGTAGGACCGCATCGTAGATCCTACGGACCTCCGCGTGGCCCTTCAGTCCCGGTCGATCTGAAAAGTTTGCAACATTCCCTTTACTATTTACTTTTAGGAATCTCGCATGCTATCTTCGAAGCTAGTCGAATTCAAGACGATACCAAGATTGTCCATGATTAGTGGATCCAAAACAATTTAAATTTACCGCGCTTTAAATTTATTTATCGAAATAACCAGTCATTCTATAGTTTTAATTAATATTTTGTTTTATTTACTTTTTGGGAACTTTCTTTCAAATACAAAGTGAGGGGTATTTAAATTAGTTTATCTCATTTATTATCTTTTACTCAGCATTTTTACCAATAATAATTTAATTGTATCGAGATATGTACATGACCAAGACTAGAACTTGAATAAACAATGTTTTCTACTAACAAGACAATATTTCGATCAGATCTTGTTCAGTCAATTAGTCGTAATTCATCTTCCTGGTGGATGTGTCATATAAACCAAAAACAAAAATCAGAGTAGCTTTAGTTCTTAAATCTTAAACGAATTTATATTTAAATTGCGAGTTTTAAACTTTTATTTTATTACATTGAATTATTTAAAGTCAATGAAATACACATTGATATTCCAGTGAAAAAGAAAAGTTGGGAAATTAACTTTGTATATTTGTTTTGAAGTGTATTTTAAAAAGTGATTAAAGCAAAATAATGAAAAGAGTATTTAACTTAAGTAATGGCTAGGGAGGGATTTCACTCAATAGTTCCTTGGTGCAATATTGATGAAAGTTGATTTAGTTTGTTAGTTCGGATAGTGGATCAGTAAAGTTAAACAGAGAAAAGTTTAATAGAATAGGTAGAACTAAGTGTTTGTAAATAGACGTGATTTTTAATTCATCAGTTATTAAAAGAATGTAGTATTAATTGTTTGAAATGTACTAGACGAGTGATTGTATTAATTATATCTTTACGCGAAGCACGAAGTTAATAATTACACAATAATAAATTTCAAAAATTTTTTGTATAAGTATATAGTATCACCAAAAGTATTAAACCGATACTAAAAGAAAACCGTAAAACGCAATGTATAATATATTATCTATAGAGAGTAGGTTACCGTGACTCAGAAGTACAGCGGCGCTATATAGTGCGAGTTCAGTCTCGGTGAGCTTGAGCTCGGCGATACTCCTTGCAAGCTCAAACACGCACGAAACAAGCTTCATTTCTGCGGTATCTTGAGTGAAAAACGATTCCTGAGGCAACATGGTGTCACCATAAAGAACACAGTTAGTCTGAAGATCGAGGTACCTGCTCATACGTAGCACTGCCAGCTCAAACGAGGCTAAAATAATATTTCTCATTAGTATCACATCGATATGCTAAGGGAAATTGCCTTCCTTAAAACTAAAATATACAATGTATACTTACCGGCTTTAAGAAGAACAATCTGATCGTCTTGCGAGAGCTTCATGAATCCCGGGACCATTTTAGCGAACTCAATGATCACTTGGATGACCGTCGTCAATTTTTGAGCACACTCGAGCCAGAGTTGTTCATTGGGCAAGTTCTTGTAATAGAGAATCCTGGAGAGATCAGGCGGCTGGCACTTACGGAACGATTCTTGTATCTGTTCGGTGGACACCAGACACGTCCTCGCATGAGCATCCGCTATCGCCTTCGAGAGCATCTCGTTCACTTCCGCTGGATCTGCAAGCAAACGTTGCACTTTGTTTTAATCTTTCCATTTTTTATTCATATCTGCATAAGCTAACCCTTTTTTTTTACTTATTGATCCAAGCTCTTTTTCTCCCATGACGTTGGTACCGTGCATTAAAGGGATTTTCATAAGCTTGGATCAATGTCAAGCGTTTTCTTGCTTTTTATTCTACGTGCATGATTAATTCAAGTACATATTTATAAGTGGGTGTGTATATATATATATGGATATATATGTACATTATATACTATTCGGTAGAATTATTTTTTAACCTAACGTTAAATTTTAATTTAAAAAATATCCTCGGTTGAATAATATTTACAGGTCGATTATTCGTAAAATAATAAATAATAATTCTTAATATAGTCAACTTAAAATCACACACTCTAAACAAAATACAAACGATCAAAACGCAAAAGCATTAGAATTGCAGAATTTGAGTGAAATAAGGGATTAAAAATAAAAAAAAGTGATATTTTACATACGACGTGAATAGGAAATCGATATATTCTTGTACGATGTAAAATTAGCATTTGAATATAAGTCGATAATAGCACATCCTACTGGTTCATCTTAATATTAGTTAACCTTACATTGTATTTTATTTAATTGTAAGAGATATATGTAGATAATAAATTATAATAAATAATAATAATTTGATAAGTTATCGTAAAAAAATATTTGGAACATTAATAATTATTGTTAGTTTCGATCGTGAATTTTCGAGCATTATTGAATTGTGACAAAAGAAAACTAAAACAATGTATATTGATTCCATAAATATTTAAGACGAAACAATTATAGAGAAATATTAAATTATACACTAAATTAAAGAGTGACACAATTGTGTCAATTGTTTGCTTTTGTTCGTAAATATCTCGACCTGCTTTAAATTCGTCTATCGTGCAAGTTAACTTATTATTTTGTAATTGCATAGAATTATTTATCGCAAACTCGTTAAATAATTATTAAATTTTCCCTGAATCGAGGTAACAATAAATATTTAACAGACATAAGAAATGTTACTTACTTGTAACGATTGATAACTATAATTTAACACACTAACGTTATTAAAAAACTGTATACCTAAATAATTATTTATTTTAGAAAAAGTAACATCTAACACGTATAGTTTACCTTATTTCATGATTATCTTAGAATAGGATAATAATAAATATCACACTCAGAATAATTGTAAAAGGTAGTAAGACATAAGACAAACAATGAAAACCACGAAAAACATATCAAATTAGTTAAAAACCACATTAAACAATAAGAGTAAATGGTTTAATATATAGTCAATCACACGAAACAAACAATTAATTAGACATAAAGGCAATGCTCGTCTAGCTGTGATCACCAGACCAATAATTATGCACAACATGAAACGGTAAAAAAGACACATAAAACAGAATAAAAGCATGCAGGTTAATCCTTTGATGATGTGACTAATCGTACGCTTATTCCTGTTTTTGATAACAAGATCAATATATTCGAGGTTAAAAAAAAGGTTTGTTTGGTGGTTCGAAACTTTATATTTCAAATCTATTTCAAGTCTGGATGAAAAAGTAAACTTTTAAAATGGTTGTAAGTAAATTCAAGTCATTTAGTTACAGATTTGTTGACGACAATTGATGTTTCGTAAATTTGTTGATTTTTTTTGTAAATGGTAGATATACGTATGTAAAGGTTCCGCATTGAAATCTTTAGATAAATATTCTCCGAAAACGTCGTAGGAAACTTGAGATCCAGAAAATAAAATGACCAGCAAGTGGTGTATACACGCCCACGAGACCAGAAAAGTATACGATTAATCGTGGTGCATTACTCTTGAAGTTGTAGGTTACCGCAGATGGGAATAAAGTAGCTGAAAGGAACCGATTTGGAAGGTAATTGTGTGAACACGGTACAGTGTAAAAGATAGAGATGGAGAGAGAGGGAGTAGTGTGTGTGTGTGAGAGAGAGAGAGAGAGAGAGAGAGGCACGTCTAAATCGAGTCTTGGCATGCAAAGTACGGACACAAAGATAAGCCTCACATCTCGCAAGGGACATACTGGGAACATCATCGTCCTCCGTCTGTGGCTGATTGGCGGCAGTTGGTACCCTCGGTGTAGTCTGCTGAGTGCTCAAGAAGGTCGTTGAGTCGACCATCGTGTACGAGCCGTGTCCAAGACTCGCGAGCTCGACCGTCGTCTCCTGCTTGACGGCGACGATGCCACCCCCGCTTAGCGATCCACCTCCGCTAACCGAACTCCTTCCTCCACCTCCACCTCCGCTAGCAGAGCTACCGCTCCCACCGTTGGCGTTACCGCCACCCCCGTTACTAGTGTCCCCACTGTTATTGCCAGCTGCGCCGGTCGTCGTCGCGCCTACCGATTGTTTTCGGTTATGTACAATTTTCTTTTCTTTTGCAATTTTTGGGTTTTGGCTTTTTTGCCTTTTTTGCCTTTTTTCCTTCTCTTTCGGGAGGCTTACTTTGTCGTTTTGTTAAACGATACTCTATATACATATAGTATTCCGATGCTTCATTTTCTATTTATATTAATTGTTAATGAAAGCAACCGCACCAGGGAGGTTAATCGGAAAACCAATGGTCAGACATACATATATTAGCGGATGATAGGAGGAGATAAGCTTTTTCATGTTAATATATAAATTTTAAGCTGTTAACAATGTACATTTCGCTTTCATTAGTCTACTATATATGTATATGTATATGTAAATGTATGTGCTATCAATCGCTATTCGAGGAATATGTATATGTTAACACTTTGATGGATTATCTCTCCGTGTTTAATCCAGAGATATAAAATGACCGTTTTTACCATTTCATGACTGTTTTGTCCCATCACCGATCTACCTGTCTTCGTTTCGCATCATTCCTACTATTCCCTAGTCATAAGATAACCATAAAATTGGTCATTTTACATCGATCTCCGTAAATTAGTAACTGGTATTACAGGTGGATGTTGATTGCATTCAATTATATTGATCATTCAATTATATTTACCAGTTATTTTGGTTAGTCTAACTACGGTTAATACTATTTCAGAGATAGTTACTATCTAATCGATTAATTTTATCAGTGTAGTATGTAAAAGAAGTAGAAAAAATGAGAAAAACGTCTACTATTCGAACATAATTTTTGTACTGTTTGTGTCGACCTTCGTTCATTGAGAAAGAAAAAGTAGTTTCATTAGAATATGTGTCCAGTACTTAGGGTACGATATACATCTCAGAATAACATCTACGAAAATTATTTTCTAGTTTTGATGTTCGTCGCGGATACTGGATTGACGCGTGTCTGTTTGATACCGATTATGAATTCCGATTCTCGTACGTATCGTTCAGTTGAATTTGTCGACAAGTGCAGTCGACTCGTCATAGTCTGCACCCATCATTCTCTATTATTAGTTAACCAAATGATTACGAGTTGTACAGTAATTGAATGCAATCAATAAGTAAATAAACGGAGTAAATAAAAGAGGAAAAGATAAATAAAGATATAAGTAGTAATTGTAAAGGTTACCGGTGGTGACAACACTAGGCAGAACACCAGCCGCATTGACGGAAGGAGTATCGGCCGCCACTGCGTCAACCTGCGTTTGCGTGGGCCTCGGGTCGTAGGCCGTCGTACTGTCGACATAAGTGTCAGCACTCAGCTCGTAGTTGGTCATCGTCGCATTGTAGTAACCCGAACTCCCGGTACCTGGACCCGGTGACGCGTATTCGCTCCCGCTGTACGTGTAACTGCGAACATTAAAATAATTGTATTTAAATTCTTGCGACGATGCGTCCAAATATTTCGTCTCTTTGGCTGCTATTACTGACCCTCCGTTATACGAATGATGCTGATCCGAGCTACTCGGCGTTTGATGCTCGAAGACGCTGCTGTCGGGCGCCGTTTCCGAAGCCGCTCGCATTTGCGCCCTGTGAAACCTTACTTCGTCTTCGACCTTCTCTCTTTGCTTCTTTGACATTCGTCCAAATTTCACGGCTGTAATATCGTTTCCAATCGTTAGATATTCCATTCAATTATTATTTTGTCGTTAACTTATTTAAGTTTAAACGCATAATATTTAATGTATCTACGAGTGAGAATTATATTATTACTAAATATTAAGTCCAGTTTTGAGAAAACCTGTTGATTAATTAGACAACGCGGTACTTTACGGTAAGCTTTTCATTTTAATATTAAGGTCATCAATCTAATTACATCTTTAACTACGATTGTCACTGTACCGTTGCCAATTATTATAATCAAATTACATTCAAGATTGGGTATTCCGAAAATTGCTTCCGAAAAAAAGGACATTTACCGCCAACCGAACTTCTTATCGAAGAATCGTCGTTTCTTTACTTTCCTAACAATAGACGAGTCATCATCGAGCGATCGCTAGTGCAATCGAGCTCATGCGTCCTTATACATGCGCATACCAAGATTATACCAAGCTCGAACAAATGTACGTGTATACGTGTGTACACGAATACGTACACGCACGCACAAGTATAACACGGAAGTGTCGTACGCGAGAGAGCCACTGGTTTGCAGCGAGTCTCCTCTTTCCACATGACGTCACCGTACATACGCGACGTCACGCGGAGTTTGGCCCTTATAGCGCGCGCACGCGTCCAAGCTTTATGTCTAAGGGATACATGCACGCACGCACACACGCACCCATCTAGGAGATCATCGGTGAGTTTTTGCCGTCGCGGGGACCGCCTTGCGCTGACGTCAGACGGGGACGCGCGCAGCTGTGCGCGAGAAACGACGTATAGGTAGAATAGAAAGACTTTTCCGATACCGACGACGAACGCCTATATAGCCCGGGCTGCTGCAGACACGCTTGCTGCGCCTTTTATCATGTGTGTGTGTATATATATATAATATAATATAAAAAGAAGGGATACGACGGATTTTCTCATCGGGTGAAGAGGGGGATTGATGCGTTTTTCATTCTATTCCCCCCACCCCACCCGTCCCTGGATGTTACATAGAGAGTTTTCTCGCTTTGAGGGGTGGAATTTAAAGGGGAACCTTTTGTATAGGAAAGCTGAATGCGCCTATGTATGTAGTGATAACTGCGTATACAAAATATGTTACAACCGGATAATCATATATACTTTTTCTCTAGATTTTATAATTATTTTTAGATTTGTTATGTTTCCGTTGGTGTCACGTGACACTTGGACGGTATATTTTTAATTGATTGTACACATAAACACTTCAACTAAAATGGAAAATAACAAATCTATAATTTTGGTTATAGATATGATTGACAAACTAGCTGATATATGCCCATAAAGATGGACTGCATATAAATAAATATAAAAAGATGTAATTGATTTTGAATAAATTAAATTTTTTTATCACTATGTGAGTAACTATATCTAATTTGTTAGATATTACATTCCAAAGTGAACGTATAATTATAAATAAACTCAAGAAACATTGAACTAATTATAATACTTAAAAATTGTAAACTGATTTGTATGATTTATTGTACCCGTGAAAAGTTAATACTCTTTCTCAGACAATTGATTTTATATTTAAACAGTAAATCATAAGTAAGACATTCCTCTCGAACGATTATCGGATTTTTATGTGCATTTAAGAAGGTCTTGTGAATTATGTAATTTTGATAACAATTTTTACATTTTATCTATCTGCAAGCTTGCAACACACGAGGTTACGTATGCAAAAGTGACAAAATTCTTTATAAGAATATATATGGGCATCTTGATAAAGATGCGAAATTCGGTGTCATTTTTAATTCTCGCAGGCTTATTTTTAAATAATGTAACTACAAGTTAAAACAGCAAAATGTAATATTTAACGAGTAAAAACTAATGCACATGATGCTAAAATTATATTTTTCAAATATAGCTTCAAGAAAACTCAGTCGTAAGATTTTGCAGCAATAATAAATATTCTAAGTTAAATAATTCTACTATAACGCGAATAAATCGCATAAATTTAAATAATTAACGCCTACATTATTACTAAAACTAATAACCGATAAATAAATTAGATCGATTACTAGAGAAAAAATGTGGTAAGGAACTTTAAGGAAAGCACGAAAAAGCTCACTGAACAAAGACAGTGCACACAACGGGCGTTTTCGGTATTTATGCGCGTGAGCGCAAGATAAAGGGACATTCGTATATGTACATATATATAGATATATATAGATATATATAGATATATGTATATATATATATATACATGTGCAAGATAGAAACAGACGAGAAGGTGATCGACCGCCGCGAGAAAGAGAAGCAACTAGGAAGGAATAACGTTCGCCTATATAGCTCTCTTTACTCTGTGTCATGCGTTTTCAGAGCTTCCCGAGCTCCGTTTTATATATAGCATACGACGGCGACGACACGACGATGCGCGCGAGTGTGAGCGCCCCCTTTTGTGTACACGCCCGAGTCTTATCGGTGCAAACACATGTGCATATACTTAATTTTATTATACACTTGTTCTTCTTTGCACGACTCTTTTAGATTTACATTTTTTTCTCGGGGCCGACAACCTGTACACTTTTTTGGATTTATGTATTTGTTACCCGATTGATGTTTAATTATCCGTGTATTCTTCGATATTCTATTGATATTCGTATTTTTTTCACTAATCTTATAGTCTGGTACTTTTAAAACTTGGTTTTCAAAGAACAAAATAAAGAGGATTACTCGAATTAATTCACGAGTTTAACCGACGTAATTAAATAAAATAGATTTCTTATTAAATTTAACTTTATCGAGTAATCGGAATTAATTATGCTTCCTTATATCAAGAATTAAGTTTGTCTTTCCAATATAAATTGTTAACAGTGCATGTAGTTGCAATATTTTAGTAGACGAATTATTCTATTTAGTAACTAACTTTACAATATTATTGTTTTCCAAACGTTTCCCAATAATTAAATTACAATCGATTATTTAATTGTTAATTTATTTTCATTATGCGCTCTTGTTATTATTTACATAATTGTCAATGTTAATTACATTACAACGACGGGAATGACAATGCTTACGATAAAATTTAAATTAAATTTTGTGAGTAAGCGTAAATTTAAAAAATGATAGGTAATGAACTTTAATCAATTAGGTGTACCGTTTTAATTCGATAATTACTTATTTTTACTATAAATTTACCAAATTAAAGGCCAATTATTTCCTTATCAACTTTCTATAAAGCTACATTCAGCGCTTTAATAAAGAGAGTTAACGAATCTTATCACTAAACAAACGAAATATTTTGTGAATGTTTACCGGTGACAAATAGCTTTATATATATTTTTCCCATGCAAAATAAAATCTTTCCCGAGAGCAGAGATTTTATATGAAAAAAATAAACTTGAACAATTTAAAAGTATTTTTCACCAATAGATTATTTATTGTTGGCCGAAAGAAAAGGCACTCGACTTTTACGTGCACTCGTGTGATAAATGGTTTACATGTACAAATAAAACTTTACAATCAAAGTTGCACCGTTAAACAATTAATCGAAAATCGAAAAAATAAATTAAAAATTGAATAAAATTGTGAATTTTAATATAAATTTAAATATTAATAGGGTTAGAAGTAGCAAGTAAAAGAACAACAAAAAATAAAAGAATAGAGAAAGCATTGGTTTGATGAATATTGACGCGTGTTTTCACATGCGTAAAAGAACGTACTCGCACACATAGGAATACATAAAAGTATATGTAAGACGTTGTGACGTGTATTTTTTTCTTCGATAAGGGGCTGCGGTTCCCTGATAACGGGTCGTGTACCCTGCGGTCATTGTGTCCTTCTCTAATCGTCACATAAATTCGCGTAGGTGTGATTTTCTTACTCAATTGAATATCGAATTAAGACTAACTGTACACGATGTTTTCATTTATAAACGAATGACCTGATCGACTAAAGAGGTATACTAAAATTATGCTTTGTGTAACATATGATTGTTAATTTAATAAAACTATACATGTATAACTACTATCTAGTAATTAATTGAGCTTAATATAAACACGATATCTCTCAAATTTTCGTACACGTGGCGCTTTCAGTACTAAAAACAATTCTATCTAATTATATCAATTGTTCAAGAATATAATATAACGTTTGATCGTAAACACGAAATTATCGCATCATTTTATTTTGGCGCTTATCAGCTGATTGCGCTATATATAAATATATATATGTATATACATATACGAAGAAGAAAAATAAAAGAATGGAAGCGAAATCCGCACGACGCGGGACAATTTAAATTATACAAATGACATAAACATTTTTGTGCGCGCAAGCGAAGCTTAACGACCGGCCAATAATAATATCGTGTCAGCATGAGCCGTACGAAACCATGTGATTTGACCCGGCTGGCGCACACGTCTCAATTTAGTTTAGGGTCGTCCGAGACCGAAGTTTATAAGTTCAATTCGTATATCTTCGTAATGTTTCGCCTCGCGTGATACATCGAATTATTATTCTTTTTTTAATAAGAGATGCGATACTGATCAGTGGTTCTCTCGTTCGAGTAAAAAAAATCAATAAACATGAGGTTGATATTAAATTAATCGTAATCATTCGTACAGTATATTTAAAAGTTTTGTAATTTACTTGCATCGTTTGAATAGGATAGGTGGGAGTTGATAATTATTCATGAACGTTTAATTACATTAACGCCGGTAAATGAAAATAAATTTTTAAATATTTAACTAGAATGGCAAGATTGTAATAATTAGAATAAACTACGATGTAGTTTTCAATGCCTGGCATGTATTCATATTAAGGAAAAAGGTACATTCCGCGCCAAATATCCCTGTATAATTAACACATTTTTGTCGACGTACCGAGATCAAATTAATCTTTACTCAATTAAAAATGTTACGCGAGATTAAATGTAGTCTCTTAACCAGATCCAAACGAAATTCAAAGTAAAATATTTCTCAACCATTGACATATCAGATAAATTAATCCAGACTCAATTCAGACTGGTGTATACTATAAGAACTAATTTTCATTCCAACGTGGACAAATCTACCGATTTTATACATACTGAATGAAATATATAGCTAGTTTCTTATCATTGGAAAATATCAAAGGAGAAAGGCACGTATGATACGTACGAGTATGTGTGAATATGTATATGTATAGGTATAAAACTCACCATCTCTGGACATGCCAAGCCTTAGGCACTTTTGTAACCGGCAATACTGACACCGGTTCCTGTTAACCCGATCAACGACGCAATTTTTGTTCCTCGGGCATTGGTAGTTGACAACCGACGATTGGGACCGCCTGAAGAAACCCTTGCAACCTTCACACGTGATGACCCCATAATGGACACCGCTACTTTTGTCACCACAAACCTTGCACGGTATTATTTCGATCTGAGCTGTAATTCAAAAGATTTCCACATTAGATACGTTAGACACATTTTTTCAATCCAACATTTTCATATTTCAGACATTCAACAGATTTCATTTTTAGAGATTGCGGGAATAATTTTGGGATTCGGTTGAATTTTACTCAACTGGAAACGGGATTCGCATTACCTATAATACCGCACGCAAATATTCTGGACTTTCCACATACTTCTACAAATTAGTATAAAGATGTAGAAACTGGTATTCTTAAATATAATCAATTTTAACAAACTGTTTCCGTACTATCTGATTACCAATTCTTTGAAAATATACGGATCTTAAGATTACAACTGTAAGTAAATTGACATTGGTTCAGACTACAATTATTCTGCATACCTATTATGCATACGTGTTAATATAATAAATCTTTTATATTTATTCCTGCATCTTAAATTATCTTATCTAATCGAGTATAAAGCGTGTTACAAATTACATGTTATACAGTAAATTCAAAGATTTATAAGTTAAAACAGTAATACCAATTGATTCGTCATGAATCAAGAATTAATGAATTTCACTACAAATCATTATAACTTTAAATATACATATAGAGTACATCTCAACATCTACTACACAATTAAACAACAATTATGTTTTGTCTTTTTTTGTCTTAACGTGTCACATGCATTTTTTAAGGTTGTTCCTTCGATATCAGACGATTCCAGTGAAAGATTTATAAAACATTGTAATTTTATGAACATTTAAAAGTATTAATGTCCTGAATAGTTATCGATGCGATATTAATGTTTGACAACTATCACAGAATTATTTATGGTAAAATACATGTAAAGTAAAATGTTAAAAGTAACTTTCTCAGCACCACTGAAGTACTCTAAATATTTAGTCACCTGTTATACACAACCCCCCGGGAAGAGAAAAAAAAAACTACCTCGTATCGAATTTGCCTGGGATCTCCGATCGTCCAAACTGTTGTTGATCGATTGCTGACTCTCGGAATTCCTTGAGTTCGGTTCTGCGGTACGAGGGCTAGTACTGTCCGCACCCCATCTCGTCCCGCAAAATACCGACAAATTCGACTCCATTTATCGTTTATCAGGACGATCTCAACATCGTCGTATAATTTTGATTCCGAGCCATCGTAAGGCATATTCTTTCCACTTGTTCCACTCAATTAATTCCTCTTATTTTACATCAATATCACTGTTTAATGTTTATTCGTGTCAGTCCGAGGGTAATTTAGGTTTTTCATTTTCGACATTGTTGAGTATGCGTTTTATCAAATCACTACGTCGTAAGTGTCGTGAGTATACTTGTTCCGTTTATTTTGCAGTTTTAATTTTCGATGTACTTACATCAAGTAAATCGGAAAAAAGAAAGGCAAAATAAAACAAAACTCGAATTTTTTCCGATGACTGTACTGATGCGCGTTTATCGAACCAGAATTCAGATATACGTGTGAGCAACATTAGTACGTCATCTCTTTCTCTTTCTCTTTCTCTTTCTCTCTTTCTGTGTGTTATTAAAATTCCGGTCGACGATCGGTGGATAAAAGAAAGCAGTAGCATTCAGTGAAATTACCGCGTCCAACGACCAGAGAAACGCGATGGGAGAGTATATATTCCTTTCGATAAAAAAGACGAGACGGAAAGGCGGGAGAAAAAAACACGCATACACACATATATGTATATATATGTATATATGTTCGACAACAAGGGAGACTTTAACGATGTATTTTTAAATCGAGCTACCGAACAAAGAGTTTCGGAGATTCTTTTTCCTTCCTTACAACGCAGCGATTTTTCAACTTTTCCTCCTTTCTATATGCCTCTCTTACTTTATATACTTTTTTTCGTTTATCGGCCTGTAGCACAACGCCACTTTTTTATACACGTAATTTTTTTTAAACAAAATTTATTTTTTATATGATTTTGCAAACTATAAATATACTTATAATGCAGAAACGGAGAGGAAGAAGTTTATCAACGCGATGTTTTAATCGATCATTCGTCTACAATTCATCAGAAAACGGAATACTGTGAACTGACTTCCAAATTCTTTAAAAACAATGAATTTAATTAATTTCTTGAATAATTAAATTGAGTAAATTTATCATATATTGTAAATTAACATCGATTATTAGGATGGAACGGCAACCTATTTATATAGAAATATAGTTACTCAAGTTTAATATTATTTGTTAATAATATATTATTTATTGGAATTTAATAATTCATAGATGACTAATGTAAATTTTCAATTAATTTCTTGAGTCACTTTAATTTCCATCCAACAATACAACCATATAGTATTGAATATTAAATATATGAAAAAATAATTAAATCTTTAAGTATCTGGATAAATCTTTCATAAAGCCTTCAACATAATAATTAACAAAATAGTGTGAGAAACTAGAAAAAGAATAATTAAGTTAAATTTTGTGACAGCCAAATAATTTGACGCGTTCGTCAATTTCTACACAATTATCTGAATCAATGTGTATTTTTGAATGCAAGTTTGTGTGGCTATAAGTATAATGTTAAACGATAAAAATCTTTAAAGTCTTTTATACATTTTCGACTGATAACGCGACACTTTCGTATATGCTTAATCTTTGATGTGCTACAAATTCTATATAATTTTATGCTCCGATACAACTATGTGTCACTTTTATATCTCCCAATAAGTATACATTAATTTATATTAAAAAAAAACACGTGTGATCAGCATGTTATTTTTTTCTCCTTCTTCGTACGTAATTTCTCCATAATGGCATTACGATACCGTTTGCACAAACTGAACTTTATGAAAAAAAAAAATAATAATAATAAATATCTTCTTCACTTGTAATTGTTATAATCACATGGTAAAACACAATAACCACTAACCACCGTACACAGAATTTTCAGTGATGAGGTAGAAGAAGAGAAAAAAACACACGCACCACACCTCGAGAGCATACACATATAAAATCCCTCGGACCTTCTAAACGACGCGTTTGCCGAAAAATTTCATTTCTCTCTCTCTCTCTCTCTCTCCCCCCCCTCCCGCCCCGCCCCGCCCCTCTCCCCCAGCTTTGGTGGGAGGCGCCGTAGCGAGAGAGAGAGAGAGAGAGAGAGAGAGACAAGGAGAGAGTGAGAGAGGGGGGAGAGAGGGAAAAAAAAGAGAGAAAGAGAGAGATAGCGCTAGTGTCGTAGCGCTTGCACCATATAGTCAAACATTACATAACCGCGAACGATGAACCCGGAGAGTTAGACTCGGGCAACGCACCGCGTGCGCGTCTCTTGTAACACGCGCGAGCATACGAATTTCCGAACGAAATCTCTTATATATATATATATATATAAAGGGAAGAGAGAACAGCTGAGTGAAGGAACGTGTGGGTATAGAGAGTCGCGCGCCCGCGCGCACGCGTACACGTATACGCGGTTTATACGTGTGTGCGGTGTGCCTACGTCTAGTATATCTGTGTGTGGACGCGCACACAAGCGCATAGGCGAGGCGTGTACGTGTGCGCACGCTGCGAAAAACTGTGTGTGCGCTACTGACTAAACGCGAGCGCACACGCGGAGGGGAACGACCGTAAAAATTTCAGGGCGCGACTTCCGGAAAAGCCCGCGTTTTCGGCGCGCACACGCGACGATGCGTCAGGGGGCCTCCCACGCGAGTCTGAGCGAGATAGGTAGAGCGAGAGCGACGGAGAGAGAAAGAGAGACAGCGCGCATATACGCTCGGGCTTCCGCGGGTCACTGAACTCTCTCTCGGAGGCGCGCGCCGATGATGGCCGAGCGGCTTCTGTGTGTACACTCTCTCGCTCTCTCGCTCCCCCCCCCCCTTCCCTCACCACACCGCTCCCCGCGGAGCCGTACCTCGGTTCTTTACCCGCTGTAGAGGCTTTTCTCGTTGCCGGGCTGTCTCGGCGCCGCCGACGCCGCCACCTACGGCGTGGCGCGCTTCGATCGCCCGGTTGATTCGTGCGCGCGCGAGCTTTTTCTTTCGACTCAACTTTTTTTTCGATTCAACGAGACAATCTTTTATATTTTTCGAAATGATCGATCGCTCTATTTATTTACCATTTACTTAAGTACTTTTGCTTTTTTATTTCTCTGAGGACCGTACTTTCCTGTTTGACATATCGGTTGTATATGTAACTTTCCTGATTTAAGAAGAAAGCCACGAATACTATATTTTGATAAATTATGTAGTATTTTTCGTTTGATTTTTGTTTCATTTAATTCCGATGTATACTATAAATATTAAAATATACAAATCAATTTTTGAAATTACGAAAGGTTTAATAGATATTCATTTGTACGGCATAATCGATAATTGCAAATAAAAATAAAGTAGATGGCACTACTAAGATTTGGCGTAAGCTGCATTCTACTGTGCAAATATTACTGCAACGAACCATACATCGATTTATTGCATGTATAGGCAATGATTTTTAATCTTATTTTTTAAATGTCTACATACGGTTAAATCAAGATTTTATGTTTCATTAGTTTCTTATTAATACGATCGTCGATTATCATAAAAGTGATATAGTCAAAAAAGTAATAAAGATTTAACAGATAATACTTTAACAGAGCTACGAGAAAAATAAACTACATATTTTGTTAAATAATTTAATTAATGATAATAATATACATATTATTTCGTAGAGTCCGTCCACGTATAGCATTACTATGAGATAATTTAATTATACCATCACTGCTGACTTGGAATTTCGCTAGAAAATGCAATTTACAAAATTACATTCAGAACGACCAAAATAGTATAATTATGTAATATTTTGTATGTTTATATTGTACTTATATATCTGGCTACTTTGTTAGATGCACATGTCACTTGTAACTACATTGAAAATTGCAGTAATACTAATAATGTCACGTGTAATTGAAATAATGTCAGATGTAATTGCATAATCTTCGCTATTATTATCGGGTAAAGTCTTGATTATGAATAATTAAGTTTTCATAATATTTGACTTAACTATAAGAGAAATCGTTTGAGTAAAACTTTAATATTTCAACTGCATACAAGCAAGATAAAAAATCGTTATAATTAATCGTATGTAAATAACATTTTGTATTTAAAATAAATTGTTTTGATGGTAAAATAACATAATAATAATGACAATATATATAGATATATATGTGACGTGGGGCTCGATCTGTTATTATAATTAACTGTATAGACACGCACGAGATAATCAATTTTGATTTAATTTATAATCCACAGTCGCATAAGCACATCTTGTATACCAAAAGAAAAAAGTTATTTTAGTCAAAGTGCAATAGACTCCGAGTTAATTAAAATAAATGTAAAACTATATAGATGTCGCTAATAATCATCATCTCCCCGGGCCTTACGTCATTTGTTGCATAATCGGGCGCGCAGTTGCCAACCTGTACTAACTCACCCGCGTAACTATCTATAAATACGCCGATATAGGTACACGGTGCAAACAACCGACGGCACTTCTGTCGAGTTTGACAACTCACAAAAGGTGCCGCGTGCGCGCGCGCGCACGCTCGCTGAAAGATGAATGAAATCAAAGTTTATGAGTATAACGATTTCGTATTTCCACTTCTTTCTTTTTTAATCTTCGTAGTTCAGCGCGAGTACCACTATTAATTTTCTTATGTATGTTTAAATTAAAAACAGTCGTATCCTCTGAGTAATGTTTAAATATATTTATTGATTATTAGGTTGTCTTCTATGCAGAAGAAAAAGAAGGTACAATCTTTGTTATAAAATGTAAAACAAAGTGACATAAACACCATGAGCGTGTAGGTAATGTATGTGGTGAAATTAATATACAGAGGCACATCGTGTGCACGAATTTACAATGACATAGAGAATCGTCAGCATATGTACGTGATAATCATTAGGAACAGTCATATTAGGTGCACGACTGCAGCAAGATACGGTGTTACGGTGCTTGCAGGATCGAGCGTAATGATAAACTTGAATTTCGGCTGCGATCGACGTATCGTTCAATTTCATACTCCTATTGAGAAATACGTCCGTTTACGTACACATACACATAGGTATACATAGGTGTATATATGTATATACTTGGGCTTTTGTACGTACATGTAAATTAGAAAGAGATTAGTGATGTATAAAGTCAATCTTGTATATGAAGTAATGGTTGCACAAGTAGTCGAACTATAGATATAGAGATTACGAGGAATTATCAGGGACGATGCAGTATATGTATACGTATTTAAATCGAACTTATTTTTAATGCACGGTACAGTGGTGCTAAGTGATCGTTGCGTTACAAAATAAGCTGATTGGGCGGCAATTAAGTATAGTCAAAAAACAATTTCACGGTTTTGAATTAGATTTTAATGAACGCGAATTTGTGATAATCAATTTTATATTCTGATACAGGATTTATATAATAGAACAATACTACAACACACAATTTAAACGAATTGTTAATCCAATCTCTTTCCGTAATGCATACGCGTGTACTATACTTTTCAAGGGATTTCTATCTCAGAAAAGTTGGGTGAAATATGTGTGCCAATTTGACAAATAACGCACGTGTAGACTGCATAAAGATACGAATTTGTGCCAAATCGATAGCGATCTATATAGTAATAATGTATGTTTCAGAAAATGTTGTAGTGTGCGGTAATAGATGGGTGTGTAATCTAATCGGATCCGAAAAGGAAGTCTAGTTCAAAGTTCCTTTGCGACGAAAATTTCAATCTGAACAATAAAGAAAGCTCATCGCCTACGCAGATCTCTCTTTTAAACGGTGCATAGTACATTATACCACATATACATATCCATATACAAGTCGAAAACGTCCGTTACATAATTCACGCAATCGCGCTTGGATAATCGTTGGTGCCCGCTGTCATAGACCAAGGAAGACGTGCACAGTGAATCCGGCTTTCCCGTAATGATCGATACTCCCGATTTCGAATATCTACGCGCGCCTACACCCGTACGTATAGTAAATATACAAGGTAAACTACGAATGTAAAAAAATGGTAGCGAGAAAAAAAAGCGATAGTCATCGAATCGACGTGTTTACATCGCAAGAAAGAAGGCAAGAAGGCAAGAAGGAACGAGGGGGAGAGAGAGAGGGAGAGAGAAAGAAAGGCATATACTAGGCGAGTTGCTAGGCTAACGTTTTTCCGGCGGTCAATACGCGGCGTCGGCGAGTGCCGGAAGGTTAGTAACGTCGGTTGCGCGCGCGCGCTCGGCTATTCCGTGCGGTGAACGACCGGGTGTTGAGTGCGCATGCGCCGCGACGCCGCTGACCCAGATGTGCGCGCCGGCAACGTGATATAGCCATCGTTCTCTCGTGTACCTTCGTTATAACTCGGGTTAGACCGTCTGCGTGCGCGAGTCCCGATCGGCTGACCCACATCGGCTCGCATCACTTGCCCGCGACGACTCGCCGCGGACGCTCGCACTCCCGACTATCTCTATTATGTATATCTCTATACCCTCTCTCCCTCTCTCCCTCTTTCCCTTTTTACATGTGCAGGCTGCTCTACGTCTACGTCCTCTTTGTTAATGTGCTGCATTATCAAGAATTTTTGGCTTTGCGTTTCGAGATACATACCAGTTTACATTCTTTTTCGGAGCCTCTTTAAAATAATTATTTATTTCGTAAATGCATAATACTAGTGTACGTAATGAGGATCGCATTATTCAATAGGACTAACATTCCTCGAATTATAAATGCAGTCACATAGATATATAATAAGTCCATTAATATTTTACAAACCATTTTTTTACAATTAATTATTAGATTCGATTAAATTTGTTAATACTAGCGAGAACCACCAAAATCTCAATGTCGATTGCGTAACCGAATCGAAAAAAAAACTACGTAGGCTCAATAGTAGGCATATCTGTAGCGATAAATATGTATAAACTAGAAAGATGATTAGGTGAATTCAGTAGCAAACGAAGACGAATCTTATATACTCCCTGATTGACCGTTGCATTCCATATTAGCCGTTTAAATAGCCGTTCCATTTAAATCGAAACGTCGAAGAACATTGGCTCCGTTTTCGGTTGAGACTCGGGCATGAACCAGATCACGTAATCCGTTATTTAAAAGTTTACCGCGCGAATCGATTCTGATGTTTATCTCGATTAATAAATCGATAATTAATTAAATGCGTAACACGACTCGTCAGAATTTCAGCATCACGACGCGGTGATGTCATCCACGTGCGATATACTTCAATCTACATACTTACTCGTCAAATCAATTTCGTTTATTTCTCTTTTTCGTGTTGATAAAAAAACAGTTGATTTAGCGACCGTTGGGATGCGAGTCTAAATGTAGCCTCTTATTATTTTTAACATTCTCTCCCTTGCGCATCGGTTGAAAATATTTGTGGGGTTTCTCCGCTTCCGCTGCACGACGTTCGCGAATGAAATGAATTTGGAAGATTTCGGTTTCTTACAATCATTATATTTATAGAAAAGTATCAGTCAATCCTTGTAATTTATCGACGGCACCATTGCCTTTCTCGCTACAACTTAAACGCAGAATCAACAATATCAACACGTTTATAAGATTAACACCAATATTCTACACCTCAGATAAAATACTTTCGTTTATATATATACCTATATATTTTTATGTATATATAAATTTATTTCCTACCACCCCTTAATTCGATATAAATGTAATCAATAATTGTTAACCTGAACTTCGACAATCGTCTCTAAATATAATAAGTAAAATAAACAAACATTAAGATGTTAATAACAATATCGAATTTATAAACTAGGTCAATTTTATTATAACATCCATCATTCACACTCGCACACATACTCGTATACACATGCACAATCATTTATATATATATAAAAATAATGTGGTATATAAAGTTTTAACTTATAGAAGAAACCACGACGAGCGCCAAAAATAGAAATGTACGATCGCAGAAATTCCGGCTTAAATAATTTAACGCGGTCGTATTAATAAATTGATAAATAATTAAATGAAGGAGAGAAAAAAGCGAATGATAATTTTGTATATAGCGAGTAAGGTGTTTATAGGCGGTAACTGGGCCATCCCCCTTGTGTCAATCGACTGAGTCACACGGACTTGTGAAAGCTTTGAGGAATAAACTCTGTGTACGTATTTATATATATATATATATATATACATACATATTATTTGTACGTATATTTGTGTGTGTGCGTGTTTGCCATTTCATTGTATAATACACGTATGTATGTATATACATGTATTGCGATAAGTTAAAGAGCGAGAAAGAGAGGTTTATCGTTTATTTATTATCTTGTACGTCTTCCTTGTTACTGATCGATTTGCGCGTTTGGTATTTAGTCAAATAGTACATATGTTTCTTTTTTTTATGTGCGCGTCTCTTCTAATAAATATGTCTTATCAAAAACTATTAGTGGATTTTTTTTCGTCGCGATTGCTTAGTGTGTTTCTTGGAAAAATCGTTCAGGTTTTCGGTGTTTTGTAATCTGACATAAATTTATTTTTTGATTGATTTTCTTTGTATATCACTGAGTAAGGTTTATTTGTGGAGATACGTTCATTTTCGGGTATCACTTTTCTTTGTTAAATATGGACGAGAACGAAAGAAAATTAGGTTGTTACTAAGGATGCAACAAATTTCGGGCTGCTCATTTTTTTGGTGGTGACCTGTTTTATATAATTTTGGAAATGAAGATCAATAAACCTTTTATTTAATTTTGAAGAATAACAATTTAAGAAGATTTATTTTAAAAATATGAAACTAGCGGATTGATTGACCGATATAATTTTTTACTTCGAGTTTTATTTTCTGTAACTTCATTAAAATATACGTACACATTTGGAATGGAGTTAGAAATACCTGTTTAAACGTCAAGATTATGTGAACGAATTTTCGATAAAAAAATATTTTTTCTATTTACTTTTACGTATAGCGTAGATAACGTTTTACATGAAATAAACGATCAATTTTCTCACTTGCAAAATAATGCATAGAAGAGAAAAAACGTGTTGGCAGTACGTCATCCGCGCGTAGCGAAACAATAATATAATAGAAGAAATAGAAAAAAAAGGTACGACGCGATAGAAATCGGCCAATTTGCGCAATTTCGATCGATTTTTATCGGTCCAAGTTTCCGGTGGGTGCAAATAGAGTTAGCGCGTTATACACACGCGCAATTGATGTAGAGAAGTGAAAGGTATACAAGCTAAACTGACATTTCAAGGGATGGGAAAAGGTCGCAAAACATCCTACTTTACCAACAGCTAATTTCTAATCTGATTTTCAAATTCGCTTGTTAGAATACTAAAAGATATAGAAACTGATAATTTGATGAACTGCAGTTTGTGACATCGTACGTATATCAACATTTTTAATTAACAAAATCACGAACAAAATAAAACGTTTTATACTACTAATTGATTTTTGTAAGATAATATTTTATTTGTTTTTCTCACACTTGCATAATACAAAGGTATGTTAATTATGTCTAGGTAAATATTTACAAACAGGTTTTTTTTGTAAAGTTTACTAAATATACTACTAACTTGAGGAAGTAATTTTCCATACAAAATTCAAAATATAACTTTCTAGTATTTTGTTTTTCATTTTACGTCTTCAAACATTTAATACAAACGTCCCTTTGTGTTTTACCATGTTAAATCGAGCATCTCAATGATGTGTGAAAGTAGAAAACGCAATTTTGTAAAAGCGTCATTTTCAATTTAAGAACTAATGAATGAAATTATAATACTTTGAAATTATGTAAGATTTTTGCGAATTGTAAAAAATATCTTTTTTAATAAATTAATTATAATTATTAAACATACAGTTTTTTCGTTAAAAATGTAAACTATCATACAAATACACAAAATAATAAGCATTAAAATTAATTTATAATACACTTAATGATATTTTAATAAAATTAGAGTCCATATAGGTAATGTATTAAAAATAAGAACGAATAACATTTGAAAGGTATCAAGTAATCTTTTATCTGTATAACAATCCATTTGCCGATAACGTAGAAATTTACTATATCTTAATCGTATAAAAAGAGTACCTAGTATAAAATCCTTGTTTTCGTCGACGACTTGGAATACTTCGTCATATCGCTACATGTATTTTTCAACCTCGAGTATATATCGTTGCCAAGAGAAAGAGAAAACTATATATATATTTTTTTCCTTGGATTTTCTCTCCCTCGATTCTCTTTTGCAGTGAAAGATGCGTCGTTATTTCGGCTATTTTTATATTAAAGGGTCGTCGCGCCTGCACGAAAACTGGAATTCGGGTCTTGGCGCAGCTCGATACTTGGTATATACCCTATATATATATAAGTGTGTGTGTAATTTTTTTGCACCATCGAACTCTGCTACGTGATTGTTGATTTGGCTTTTTATGATTTTTATGATTGGGATAAGAAAAAAGTAATGACGAGGTATTGTTCGAGTTGATATATAATCAACTATACAGAAACATTGACAAAATATAATTTAATTATTGTATTTTATAAAAATATTCTGATTTCATACAAGAAATTAAATTAAATTGATTGCCTCCACGAAGAGTATGTAACTATTAGAAAATCTTTCATTCGCAGATACTTAGCTATTAATCACGTTCATATAGGTTAAAATTTAAATTGATGAGAAATTAAATACCAATATAGACTTTAAATTTATATTTTTAAAGTACTTTAACATCAATCAATGTAAATAAACAATTCGCTTAGGAGATACTTAGAAAAGTAACTTAAATGAGTGCAAGCGTTTGCTCAACATAAACAAATTACAACCAAATTCTCCAAGAAATAAAAGTAATTCTAGTTAAATCATTAAATTAATTGAGCGCCAGTCGAATTACATAAACCGAAACAAAAAAAAATGCCTCGAAATTTAAGAAAGAATACAATAGAAATAATAAAAAGGAAAAAAATTTCAGTCATTCACACTTGCGGCAACTTATGCAACTCTACGTGAGACATAAAGAAGAAAAAAAAAAAATAATAAAACCGCCTGAAACGCATACATATAGCTATAAGCATTACGCGTTAATGTGCATAATACAAAGAGAGAGAAAAATATAAAAATATACATAATATTGTAAATAGTAAACAATCGAAACATTTTTCCTTTAGCTATATAGGCAATCATCTTTTGTTGAAACATCAATAAACAAATCTATCGTTCCCATTATTCCCTTGTTTTCTCGCATTCTATAAAGCTTAGAGTTTATCGAGTCGCATTTTATATATAACGCTCCGGCGTTATGCATTTTATCTAATGGTAATAAATTTTCTTCTTCATTTGTACTGCAATCATTATTCCAAAAATTTCGTACTGTATTGCGTGTGTAATCGCGAATTTCCTACAGTACAATTATTATTGTAAAACTTCTGTAAATTTAAAGAGTTTTGTAGTATTCATTAAGAATTAAACTTGTATGAAAAAGTAAATCGTGTAAAGTTTAAATATTAAGTATAGTAAGAAGAGAATTCACTAAACAATTAATGCTATTTTTTTCTAGCTCGTACATATGTTTAATCATGAAAGGCATAAATTCTATTCAATTATAAATTTTCGTGACAATCCCATAAACTATGTTACGCAATACTTATTTACAAGTATTAATATAAATCTATGAGAATAATTTCAAAAAAATTCCTATCAATTTTAGTTAATTCCAGTGTAGCGCCGATCAACGCGATTCCTGCACTAATCATTAGAATTTTCCTACGAGCAGCCGCCATTTAAATGACGTCACTTCGATGGTTTCTATATACCCATATATACATTACTCAAATACTCTTATTCAACACATATTTATCGTATAATTTACAAAAAATCAATAAGAAAAAAAGTAATCCTATTAAAAAAATTGCATTAGAAACTCATATAGTAGATACATATATAAATCTATGTGAGTATATATATACATATACATATACATATACATATACATATACATATACATATACTCTCAATTCCCTTAAAAAAAAGAAAATCGTAAATAGACCGACAGTTCGATTCACTTAAATAATTCAAAAGAGAGAGTGAGAGAGAAAGAAAGCTTCCACTTTTGTAAAATCGCATGAAACCATTAGAAAAAGAAAAATAGTAAAAGAAAATGTATATAACGCTGGGTTAAAATAAAGCGTCTAAAAATCCCCGCGTCTGCATAGAGTCGTCGCTCCTAGACGAGCTCTAGTCGTCTATCTTTGCGCGCTCGCGCATGCACCTCGTCGGAAGTGTGGGTGAGAGGCGGCAACTTGCAAGTGTGCGCGCGTGTACGTGTAACTGGGTCGCGGGTTCGACAACTTCAGCCAAGGCTGACTGGCCAGCGGTTCTCAGCTCGTACTGCTTTTTCCTTCGGATGCAATTTTTACTGTACGACGTGGAAAATTTTTTTTTATTATCCGATTTTTTTCTTCTCTTGGTTTCTTTTTTTTATCGCGGGTTTTTTTTTCTCTCGTATATTTGGTTGCGGATTATTTTTATGAGGGATTTGCGTTATTGATTTGATCGTGGATTATTTTTGATTTTAGAGAGTGTAGTAGTTGGATTATCGATCTTGGATTTGCAGTTGCAAACGTTACGTTTTCGGTTGTATATGCATTTTCTGGTGATTTGGTAATCATTATCTTCGTGTAATAATTTATGTATTGTTTCGAATGCATAATTTACGTACTTCATGGTTTTTGACGTCATTTACACGCTTTTTCTTATTAAATAATTCCAGTATATACGACTTAATACGAATTTTAATTCTTTTATAAATAAATATATTGATTCTTTTTTGTAAGGATATTTTTAAAAATCATAATTTAAATTATTAGAATTTAATGCCACTTATTTGAAAGTATTTTACTCGACACGTATATCGCATTATAAATATATTAAAGCAATAAATAAATTTCAAAATTTACCATAAAGTATAAGAATTCATATTAAATTAAAATTGACGCAAATTAGCAGGTATAGGTATACTCTAACGCTAATTTAATTATAATCAATTAGACTTAACTATTCAATTATTTATTGCAACAAATTGACGGGCAAGTAAGTACGCTCTTTGTCAAGAAAATTTATATTGTTCTCCTAATATTTATTTTAACAAAAAATTATTAATTCATGCGTAAGTAACCTCCGAATTATTCGGAATTAATTATTACAATATATTCATTTACAAAATTATTTTTTATTTACAGTTTAAAAATTCCGGTCACTTTACAATTATATACTGTACATCCATATTTCGCGGATAATAACATTTTATTAAATATTTTATAATATCGAATTTTACATTCCTCGAATTTTATCGAATATATATTACGCATACATAATAAGCTACAAAATAGAAAATTTAAACTTTTTTCAGTATTAGTATATGTAATCGTACTCGGATAAGAAACGTTTCGTAAGAATATCAAGAAAAATTGAGCACTATCCAAAAAATAGTCGAACAATTCCATAAGTCGTTGATCAAGAGCGAAGTCGAAAAAAATACACGTCACTTCGATCGGTCTTCCGTGAACGCGACACTTGACAGGCACATTATATCGCGTCAAGCTATTATATATACGAAAAAAAATACACGGGACCGGATGCGTTTTCCGTGACTATTTTTGGAGCGTTTTATAAAACGTAGCTATGAAAAATAGCCATTTTTTCGACTGAAAAATTCATAGTTTTTTTCTTTTTTTTTCTGTAGATTAATATTCATTAACGTTTTGTACATACAGATTTACTTACTCACCGCATTTACCAAGGGGGGAAAGGGAAATCGAAAAATAGTCCGTGTAATTCTTACCTGGAACAAAAACAATGAAAGACATTATGAAATGTTACGAATTGTATTCTGTGAGAAAAGGTTGTTATAGAAATTTAGTCTAAGAGTTTTCTTTCAATGAGATTTAAATGTTACTTTAAATACTTTCAAATGCGTCTCAACTTTTCGTAAGAAATCTTAATGATATAAAATTGATGGGTTCTTTATATATGTTCGCTTTTTTTAAGTAAGGCATTGAGCATTATTTCTTTTACTAACTGCAATAATAAAAACAAGTTAAACTAAATGATGAAGTTGAGTAATATAAAGAATTTAATTTAGTATACGTTTAGTTAGAAATACTTTTTTGAAAAGTGATATAAAGTGAAAGTATACTGACAAGGAGACCCTCATATGTTTGGGAAACGGATCGTGCCCAGCTTGTAGTATATGTTTTCTAATATAAAAATATGAAAAAAGCCAGAGCCGCAGACTCTAACAATCGTTTTTTCAAAAGTTATACGCTGTTAAAGCAAAATTCCCAAAGAAAAGAGACTTCACTTTAAACGCTTATAACTTCTGACCTATCAAATATTGACATTCAAACCAAAGTTTACTGAAAAGCTGAGATAAAATAGATACATTTTAAAAAAAAGTACGTTCAAATGCATTAAAATGGAGCAGAGTTATAACCAAATTAAGAATTTAAAGAAATTTAGCTTAAAAAAATCAATAAAATTTATACAGCTCAATTTTTGTTTAAAATTGCTTCTAATTCTTAATTTGGTTATAACTCTGCTCCATTTTAATGCATTTGAACGTACTTTTTTTTAAAATCTATCTATTTTATCTCAGCTTTTCAGTAAACTTTGGTTTGAATGTCAATATTTGATAGGTCAGAAGTTATAAGCGTTTAAAGGAAAGTCTCTTCTTTTTGGAAATTTTGCTTTAACAGCGTATAACTTTTGAAAAACCGATTGTTAGAGTCTGCGGCTCTGGCTTTTTTCATATTTTTATATTAGAAAACATATACTACAAGCTGGGCACGATCCGTTTCCCAAACATATGAGGGTCTCCTTGTGAGTTAGTTCGGCATTCTATATGTCACCACACGAAAACAACATTTTAAGTTGTTTAAAATCAATTTGATGAAGTGATTATAATAATTAGATCACATAGTTTTTAAAAAAGTAACTTTTGCGTAGTGCGAAAATTATTTTGAATAATTAAAAATATCAATTAATTATACAATATTATTTTTTCATATTCTTCATAGAAACTTTATCTAACACTGAATAATTCATACTTGTTTTTTTATTTTATTACTTTCACTTAATATGTAAATCAAAAAAGTAACCTCCATAAATACATAATTTAAATGTGCAGCGTAAACAAAATTCAAAATAAAATCCTATTTTTAAATGTTACAATAAAGTGTCACCCAAAAAAGAAAATAAATTAATTTTACGTTGTTTAATACGTCAATACACTTCTGACAAAATGACGATCTCAGGTGCGGAAATTCTTGTGCGTCTGTATAGTTCAAACGGAAATACGAAGTTGCTCGGGCAAAGTGCAATGACCAATCGCCGGCTAATCAATGGAAAGAAAGAGTCCTTCTCTCGATCGATTTACTCGTGGTCGCGCGCGCGCGCGTCAAAAGTGATGCAGCTTGCTTTTATATTATGCATCCGGGGAAATTTTTATTTTTACGATAGTGCAGTAGAGGAAATCGATGTACAATCGTTGTATTTTCTAAAGATTATGTTTACGCATCCATTCGAGTTAAGTATTACATTGTGTTGCACGTTTTATCGATATTCTTTATTCAATCGAGGAAAGTTTGTTTGTTCTAATTTCTTAAGTTTTACCTATTTTTGTTGGAGGTCAAATACATATAATGTGGAGTTGAAATGTTTTATATACATATACCTTATCTTTTGTTTCGTTAGATTATAGAATATGAGGTTTTTTTTTATTTATAATTTTTATTTAAATTCATATGTTTTTTAAACGAATTTCTGACGTCGCTACAATTTTTACAAATTTTATTGTCCACTATAATGGAAATTTATGATCAACTTGAAGTATAAGTAGTAAGAAAAATTTAAATATTTTTAATCTTTACCGATTATTATCACGTATCTACCTGCTTTTCATTTAAATCGTCAATTTCCCAATAAAATGGCTATCGCGCGGTAAATCGATAGTAATGTTCATTAAAAAATTATTGAAATTTATTACGTAAATGAATATATCTGCATAACTTTAAGCAATTTTCACGTTTTAAAAATAGTTTCGGCATACTAATTGATTAATTAATTTTTCTTGGTACGTTATAATCACCGTTATACGTACACGTATACATGAAAATTATTATTTAAAAAAAAACTGTCGTTAGTTTCGACGTTCTTAAAATATATTAATTAAATTCAAATTTGCTTTGTATGAAAATGTAGTAATAAACGATTTTAGTGTCATTATCATGGCGTTGCTCTAATTTATAAATTACCGAGCAGCTTATAAGTTTGATGATAAAACGAAGAAATAGAGCTTGATAATAATACCTTTTGTCTGTTTCTCTGGAGTTTTATATTTTTCGCTAATTATTATATTATGCGACGCATGTATATAGTTATGTGCGATTAAAAATGGAGACATAGGTAGTTTTGTATCCTGTACTAAGAAGCATAAGCGTATGTATAGTTTTTTAAAATATTGAAAGATAAAAATACCCAATGCATCATGGTCAATGCGCGCAGAACAGTAATATACACGAAAAAGGCTTATTAAGATCACGATTATTCTCATTCATCTACATACGAGGTCATTACAAAAACCATTACTACAATAAATTTACTTTTTTCTCCCCTTCCAAGTCATACGTTAATCGACTAGAAATAACCTCCTAATTAAAACTAACAATACCTAAGTAGTTAAGTAATTTAAAATAAAGGCACCTACATTCTATTCTCCTTTAATCATAAGAATTCACATAATCTTCGCGAATGACGAAAAAAGTATAGAGATAACAGAGTAGCATAGCTGTGCAGACTCAACAATAGTCTAGAACCTTTCTTTGAGGCTAAGGAAAGAGAGAGAGAGAGAGAGAGAGAGAGAGAGAGAGAGAGAGAGAGAAAGAGAAATAGAGGGAGAGAGAAAGAAAATAAGCGAGTAGTAGACATTGATAATTAGGCGGAAAGGTTGTCAGGCATCTTTCCCTTTTTCGCGTGGCTTTCGAAAGGCCGGCGTCAATTAGACGCGCGCGCGCGCACTTACGCAGTGAGATCTTATGCAACTCCTACTTCGGCCGCAATGTACATCCTGCGTTGTGTCTCTCTGTGTATGTCTTTGTGTATGTGTCCGTGTGTGTGCAGTGTATGTATATATGTATATATATACATATGAGAAAAAGAGCCTATAGGATACATCTTTTAATGGGTTTTCCGTTTTTCCTTTCCGCTCAAACCTCTTGCCTTTTCCGTCTAGGCTGATGCTCGTTTCACTGGTGAGGGTTTCGTAAAATTTTCGCTAATGTGCAAGTTGCTTGGAAAGATTCGATGGTTTTCTTTCAGGAAGTTTGGGAGAAATTGTTATATGTATTGGTAAGAAAAACTTGGTTAGAAATTAATTTTATTGCACGTGGATTTTAAAGGATTTTAAAATCATCACTGAAAAAAATATTGATCGTATAGTCAAATTTTCATGAAAATTTGCATATTAATCTATTATTGGTACATCCACCCATTTATTAAGATGCACGTATATTTACGGAGATTACTTGTGCGTAAGTTTCTAAAAGTTCGCTTACTGTAAATGAAACGATTTTTCGATTAACCTAATGGGCATTTACCACACTAATTTTAAGAGAATCGTTTCGAACTTATCAAAGTTTGATTTTTTTTAATTCAAATGGCTACTAATTGTGATTTATAATTTAAAAGTCATTTCATACTAATAATACAATTTTTATTACACTAAAATACATATACGAATGTGTTTGAGAGCTATTAAAATTCTAATAAACATATAGTGATACAGATTCGTAATAATTTGATGCATTTCACTAAAAACTTCGATTTGCAGATTGTGTTTAATACGATGTATAATGTTTGTAGCACCCTGTTAATTCTAAATGAATATTATATATAAATATCAATAGCAGCCAATTTAAAAATAATAATTAATCAACCAATAAAAATGCATATTATACCCTACAAATAAATATTTTCACGACTAAAAAAAATGAAAGGAAGAAAAATTTAATTTGCATGATAAAGCAGACATACAATTAAAATGTACAAAAGGGTTAATTAAAAGCATATACATATACATATATTTTTCGTCCAGAATAATGACCCTTATTTAGTCAACTGTATTTACATAACACTAAAAGCATCTCATTTGTATTCGTGAATCGATTGATGAATGAAACGGTTCTTTACCAAACAGCACAACATATTCACGAAAAAAAAGAACGCGTGTACATATATGCGCGCACGCACGCACACACACGTATACATGCATATATATACATATACATATACAATGTACAAAACTTGTTAGATATATACCTCTATTTCCGTCGTACGGTAAAACGCGTCATACGAAATTATACATTTTGTTATACGAGTACTCGACAATCTACTTTTCTCGCAAATTAACAACCGCGGCTGAGAAATACCGTATTTACGCGTGTGAATAATCGTATTTGGTCAATCCCGTGAATTCCGATGATATATATATATATATATATATATATATATATATATATTCACAAACGATAAACGAGCGTAGAAAAGATAAATTGATGTATGCATATGTGCAATTGTTGTAAAAAAATTGTGGTAACTATACTCATTTTGTATACTCAATCTTGACAGTATTTTAGATATAGACTTTCCTCGGAATTTTAATAATTCTTTGGTTCAAGATTGATTGAATCGATCGAAGATTATACTTTTCTTGTACAATTAATAATCGATGTGTATAATTATATTAGTATATACACTAGTATTGTATAAATATATTTTAGTGTCGTTATTTTTAATACACTGCACATTTTTTTAAAATAAGAATAACTAGGTCAATATTTTTCTGATTTATCTTTTACCAATTGAGATATACTTGTACCTTTCACATATATAGATTACGGTTAATTTCTTCTATATTACATGTATATACCGGCCGTAAAATTAATTATTTAACCGCTATACGTGGCGTAATATCGAGGAACTCGTTTGCATTAATGATTTTATGTATTAAACATTTACACCGAGGGATTGAGATTTTTGACAATATACTTACTCCGAGGTATAATTATTCTATGTACAGATATACGTTTTACAATATATTTACCTTATCTTATGTTAAAAATTATAAATTATTGACTCAACAATAAAGTCAGTATTAAATAAATATAATAAAACATTTTCTAAGAAAATTAATACAACGATTAAAACATAAACTTACGAACGCAACAATACATCTTGAATTTTCTTGAGAGATAAAAAAAAAATGTTCGCGAAAGAGGCGACATGCACGGGTTTAGGTAATAACTCAACAATATTCCACTTTAAAAAAGGTACGCGTGCACCATTGCGACGCATCAATTGCGTAACCAACACGCGCTCGGAAATCTCATTTTTTTTCTTCTCTTCTTTCTCTACAACATAAGCGTGGGCAGTGTGCTTTCTTTTTTTACCTCACCTTCTCTCTTGTAACGTTATTTTGGCGCGAAGCCGCTTTTATAATGGCGACACTTTCCCTTGCTCGATGAATCTGTGAATTTTTCTTTCATTACGCATTAAATATTGATTTATTTTTGTACTACCTTCGACAAGTTATCGTTTATTTATTTTTCTTCATTCGTCGTGCAATTTATATACGTATAAATCTACAATTCGATTACGTAAATGTCTCACCGAAAATTTTTGTAATAAAGAAAAGTTTTTATTACGTTTCATATCACGGTTTATCATGCTAATTGTTTATTAAAAGGGAACTTTTTTATCAAAGAGATTACATAATTAATCGTAGAAAGTATTTTCTGGTTTGTATTGATTAAATGAACACTTTTATGTAAATAAGGCAAACCTATATTGAAAAGGAAAAAATTGAATTTAAGAGTTTGAATAAGAATAGAAATAAATCTCGAAATATTTGATATATAAATTTTAATAATTTTAAACAAATTGGACGTGAATGTACGGCAAGCCTACAATCTAATAAATACTGTCAACTGAAGAAAATGTATATATTATGGTAATGAAACGGTTAGCATCACGATACCCTAAAATTATGCTATCATTTAAAAATTAAATTACATTACCCACTATGACCATCAAACTGGTCAGTTTATAAATATACAAATACGAAAAAGGTGACGCGTAAACTGCCTTAAACGTATATATCGTATGGTTGACTCAATCTTCAAAGATATAGCCATTTCAGAGCTTCGTAACGATGCACCTGCAATGCAATCTATATATCCGCACTTTGCAATAAATTATATGACATTTCGTGATTTTAAATCGCTTTCTTTTAATTACACGTCTTTTTAACGATGTCTTTTACTTTTTTTTATTTTTGTGTACAATCCTTAAAGATATAACGCGAATTTCTTTTCGTATTTTCTTATTAAGATGAATACTGGTTTATTACGTTTCTCATTATTATGCAATCGCTGTTTTCTTCGTTTTAATAGCGTAATGTTGGTGACGCGATGATTGAAATTTATCGTTTCTTTTTTTATAAACCAGGAGATTTTCTTTGGTAATTGCAAGATATTATTGGAATTGTCTTTTTAAAGGATAGTTTACTCAATTTGTGCGCAGTTTAGCATGGTAATTTGTATTGGCTAAGATAGAATTGATAAAAATGGGAGATTTATATTTCATATTTTATTTCTTTAAATTCATAAATACGCAAATTGACAATGTAGATTAAGGTGTATAAAAATTATATCTCGGGTACACACACCGAAACACGTATTCCCAAGTATGTCGCAATATATCTATTATAATTTTTAGTTTAATAAAATCTATAAAAATATTGTTTTATTCTTCTGAAAATTTTTTTTTTTTATGTACAAGAAAAAATGTGATCGAGTTATACAAGTTGTAAAGATCGTTATTACTATTGTTTTCAAAATATTTGCAATTATTAACATAAACTTTTTTTAATCAACAGATTCTTACGAAACCTTCAATTTCCCCAAAAGTACGATTGTTACCCCTGAAACACTTAGATAATAAAAAATCTAACGATCGAAACAAAACACGTTGTCCTCGAAAGGTGATTCACATTGATAGATAGAACGAAAGAAAAAACCCAAGATATTACACAATTCATAGCCGAAAAAAAATATACCTGTACAAGACATGTATAAAATTCAATCGATTGCGATTTGTCGGGCGCACGTCGACGACCTCGCGAGAAATTCGTACGCGGAGAAACCCCAAGGCCGTCAAACGAAAACGCGCGCGAGCGCCTCACCTGGATATTATGCGCGCGCGCACAAGAGAGTAAGAGAGCGAGAGAGAGAGAGACGCTACTAAGGCCGGGCTTTACAAGGAGGTAAACAAACGCCCGGCATGATTACCGCAACCCTCGTGGCGATTGCGAAATTCCCTTAGTCAACAGTCCTCTCACGCAGTGTACTTGCTCGTTTCGTGGAAAATCGAGATAAAAAATAACTACACAATGTAGGTGTTAGGATTCATTCCGTTACCAGAGCTATTTTTATTCTTTCTCTATATAAATAATTTTTTATTGTGACTGCTCCAAAATTTGAGATTTACTTTAATTGTTATTTATTAAAATCAATGTACTTGGATTTTGCACTAGACACTTTTAGTCATAGTCTGTAAGTTTGCAAATTTACTAAGGTTATATTACACGAATGCATAGTGATACCAATCGGAAGGTTAATGTTTAATCAGCATAATTGATAATATATCAGTATACAAATTATTCTCTATATATATGCTCTTATATTTATATATACTGTATATACTCTTATCTTATTATTTTATGTTTTCATATTAAAATTTTGGATAGTATCTCTCTTAGCAGAAAAAAAAAGATTTTTAAAGTACATAAGCTAAAAAATTAGTAAAAAGTGAATAGTTGTGGGCTGTAGGATAGCTATCCTAATCTCAGACTATTAAAAATGACGAAATTTCTACTATGGTAACAATAATCATCATATGTTAAACTTTTATCAATTAGTATACGCTATAACGTTTAAATCCGTTTATTTGTTGTATCACTTATCTTTAAAAACAAAACCTTTAATAAATATATATTTCCTTTTCCTCCTGCTGAAAGAAACCTCGAAAAAAGAGATAAATAAACTCGAATAACCTCACCCTGAACAAAAGCGTTACACGCAAACATTACGTAGCTATATACATTGTTTACACACTTCCATCAAAATCCTTGATTTCAATAATAATATGGAGGTAGCGCCCAAAGGTTATTCATATGCACAAATTCGTAAACAACTAATATAAATAATGTATACGTAATTGACAATACAAATTTTAGAAACAAAAAAAGAGAATAGCGTCTGCCCATACACGCGTTTAAACCACTAAAAAGCCGCGTGCCTGACCTACGCGTCGATACCTCTACTACGCGGAAAGACTGCCGAGAATTACGAAACAACGTCGTAATGGTTCTCGCCTTGAAGCAACAAGGCCTGCTTCTTTTTTTTTCTCGCTCGTCTCCTAAGCGCATTTTCATTCGCGCGCTCGCGCAAGTTTCTTATCGGTCGGCAATGTATAATTGCTCTAACAGGTCAATGTACTCCAATATCCTTTTGCGCGATTTTCGACGCGCTTATTTATATATCTACACGCAGGTATAATGGGAACGAAAAATATTGTTGTTGTTCTCATTTTTTCTTTCATTCTTTCGTTATCGAGGTTCCTTTGCGTAAAGAACCTTCGATCGTAAAATATTACGCCCGTTTATTCAGAATGAATTCGTTTTGATTTCCTTTGTTAAGCTGCAGACACAACGGGTATGTTATAGATTATAGTTTTAGAAAGGATTAGATTACGGAAAACATGAGTAATACAATTTTCTTTGAATTGGGTGACAATTTATTAATTTATAAAAAATATTATTACGTAGAAGTATCGCACACGTTTCAAATGATCGGCGGTTCATAAGTGGGAGTTTGACGATGAAAATAATTGTAATAAAATAGAAATTATTATCATATTAAAATTATTATTGTATTAAAATACTTTGAGTTTCATCGTAAACTTCTAGTAATTACTAATCAAGAAGCACATAAAAATTCATAGAAATTTCATTCTTAAATTACCATTTCAGCTACAATTTCAAACACTACTATTCTGTCCAATTAAATATCTATTAATAGCACTGGTCAGAAATATCCCAGCCATACCCGAAACATCCGAAAACCATCGTCAAATATACTTACATTCCAAACACGCAAGAAAGAAAAAAAAGGAAAGGGAATCCGAGTTATATGTGTACACATTGTCGAACGATTAATTGGAAATAAATAGTAGTCGAGCGTCCTTACGACAGGTGAATCACACGCTCGGCGTGTCTCGAGGGTATCAGGGCCGAGTCTCCTCGTAGAAGCATTAGAATTTTTACAAGGATCCGCAGTGGGGAAAAACGACTCGAGATATATAACCTAACGCAATAAACTTTCTTGAGCCGTCCTTGTGTACGGATTTTTTTTCTTCTTCGTTTAACTCGATGCGGAATATTTATGCGTCGACTCGACGCAGGGCTGAAGTGATTCTTTTTTACGATCGACTTCTGCGATGTTTCGGGAACATGATTTTTTGCGTAATTCGGATGCGGATTTCGCAATATTTTTGTTTTCTTCATTCGCGAAGGTTTCTTTGCTACTTTGTACCTCTCTCTCATTTTATTAATCATCCGACATTATGTTTTTTGAGTTTCTATTTTGAATTTTAATAAGTTTCTCGTGAATTTTTGGTGAATATTAATTTGATTGTACATAACAAAGATTTTTTTTTGTTTGAGTGATACTAACAAGTTGACACTCTGATAAATTTATTTGATCGTACAGTTATTCTTCTTTTTCCAAACTTATTAATCAGAAGTAAAGTTACAATTATTCTAAAAAATTGTACTATATTTATAAACTCGTGAATAATATATTTCTGACGTTTATATTATAATTTTAATAGACATTATTTAAATTAATATTATACACGATCGACCTGAATTAATATATAAAAGATAAAGCGCATAAGAAAATTTTGATGTTAAATATGTAAAAGGTCAGAAAATTTCATCTCTCAAGCATAATCCTTTATCAAATTAAAAATAAATTCGTAATTAAAATTGAAAAGTACACGAAATTAAAATATATATAATAATAAAGTTAAACGATATAAATTTAATAACCTATCAAAAAATAAAATTACGATTTTATGGGTTTAAAAATGAAACTATGTAAATTAAATGGTTCTCAAATTGTATAGAAACTGGTCGTTTGTCAGGAAAAGCTTATAAATCTTTGCACCTACGCCCCTATAAATTGGGCAACTTTTAATTCCCTGACTAAATAATAGAGGATCAAAATGTATAGGTGATAAAAAAATGTTTGGAAAAATATCGATCAATTTTCTTAAAATTAGATGCGGATTGGAATATATACGTATTACTGGCATCGCAATGAAAACTTTTAAAAAGTTCGAAGCGTACGAGTCACCCGTTCTAAGCACACATGCATAAACCCAAAATTAGAGGAAGAAAGTCTAGAGATACGTATTTTCCACGTGTTGGTATAGGTATTGATGTTTCGAGTCGACTCTTTCTCTTTCTCTTTCTCTCTCGTCGTGAGAGGCGCACGAGCATAGGCAGGCTTCAGCGGAACAGAGTTGCAGAGGCCTGCCTGGTATCGATCTGCAGGCGCACGACGCCTCTCCCTCTTTGCCCTATACATATACTTGCAACCCCCTATTCGTTTCCGGGCGAGGGAGCGAGAGAGAATCCTCAATGTTGTGGAGCTCCACCCTTCGCGATGTGGGTGGGGTGAGACCATCAGACGTCGAATGAAAATGCCGTAGGCTCGAATTTTCCGGAGCGCGGAAAATTTCTGGGAGGGGTAGGTTCACTGTTTCTCTTCTCAGAGTGAACCGAGGGACTTTTTCTTTTTCTTTTTTTTTTTCTTTTTCTTTATATATATACGGATCGATTTGGTGCAGGATGATATTTTGACGTTTGATGTATATATAAGGCATGATAAGTTTTTTGGTGTAAACGCTTGAAAACGTACAAACATGCAATCGATGTTCAAATGGCAACTAATAATTTTTATTATTTTACGATCTCCTTTTCTTTTAATGTATTAAAAGCATAATGAAACAAATCTAGTTCAAACACATCAAATATTAATCCATTTAGCTAAAAATTAAATCGAATGAACCTAGATACTCAAATAAATTTTAAGAAAAACTTTCGTATTCATGTATGAATTGAATTAACGAATTAATATTAATAACATTTATGTATCATTGGTATAATTTCACATTTAGCATTTATTTAACTTAATTTCATTTGTATAGATTTAATATGCATACTATTAAATTGTAATGTAAGATTATTCTTGATTTTCTTAATGCATTCTTAATTCGTAATTGTTGACGTAAGGAAGATGTCAACTCATTGGGAAATAATGAAACATCCTAATTTTTTGCATCGAGCGATGTTGCGGAGTTTGCATGTTAGGTTGCAACTGCCCAGAGATGTTTTCATCGTTACTAAATGATAAGTTCCGATTTTTTTTTCATCTCCAAAAATTTTGCCTCCTTCCAATTAACAATTAATAGGACCACATATAATCGGATATAGATACATAAAAAATTTGCGGAAATTTATTTTTTGTTATAATAATACCTCGAAATTAAAATATGTAATGATCCGTCAACACTTTAATACAAATACTAATAAATTCACGAACATTTCAATTCATGCAAGTTTAAGCATAATTATAACCGAATAAAATCGAAATCGTATGTAAGTATATTATTGTACATCCAATTTGTTTGCGTCATTTATTTTTCCTTACTCGTTGAGTAATATTTAACACGATATTTATAAATACAAAATTGAATTAACATTGTATTATGTGTGTCTGTAATATTCGATAATTCCGTCTAATCAAGTATAAGTAAATGACCGAAATAGTTACAAGTCTTCGATATATTGAATTTTCTTTTTAGTTTATCGATAAATCTTTTAATACCTATGCTGCACTGAAAATTTTAAATTGAATCGACCTAGTTTATTGTATTGTTATTCATAAAGATTAATTTGAAGTTGCCCGATTTCGAGATGCAAGTTGAAAATAAAATGTGTATAATCTTTTTTCAATTTTGTATTTTAAATCTTTAAATAAAATTTCCTATTTAAATATTTACTTTGGCCGACGTTGTACTAAAAGTGTTTACAATTTATTTCAATTTTTTTTTTTCGTAAATTGACCCAGATATTTAAATTAGTTGGGTCGTTTGTAAAATCCTGTCAATAAGTCAGTTAAGAAGAGACAATACAGAAATCGGTAACAATAGAAAGAAACCAGTGATTCAAGAAATACGATAAACGATAGTGATGTTACAATCTTTGAGTAAACGACGAACAAAAATGGTCGTTTAACCGAGTAACGAAAGTAAAGATAAAAAAAGAGTAATACGTAACATTGTATTGTTTAAAATTTTTCAATTAGTTGCAATGCTAGTGATAAACTATTTTGTTTCAAATTAATGGTATGTAATGAACAATAAATTACGATGAATAGTATTATACATTGCCAATATGGATTGCTCAATTACATAACAAGTTTTTAATAATAAAAGGTTTATTAATTAAGGAAAGTAATATAATTAACTTGAAAACGCATGTACTTGTTATATATTAAAAATAAAATATATGTCGATTTAAAATTTGTGTAATAATTTTAACTTGTATGTATTCTAAACGTAAAACAAAGTAAAAATCGAGTCTTAGAATCTAAGTGAAATCATAGCAAAGGTCACGTAATATCTATCGGATACAGTATTAAATCATATATATATGCACATACTTAACGCAAAAACACGTACTATTGTACGGTTATAGAGAACACATGTACACGTAAGAAATGAAGAATAAAAAATGGAAGGCATAAAACATACCTATAAATAACATTAAGAACTCGGAGATATAACTACATAAATAAATAGATACGAAACTTATATTAATCGAATAAAAATAAATGTATATAATTTAATAATAAAGAAACATTAAACTAATGTAACATATAATAACGTTTATGTAATCAACGATCTTTTAAAATCCAAGGTTCTAAACGATCAACATTATAACATCTAAGAATTGAGGAGAAAAAAATAACAATATCAACGTGAGATCTCTGACGTATATCCGTGAAAGCGACTGTGAGTTGCAAATCGCCAAGGGGACAGTATACGTGCGTGAGCAAAGATATGACGAAACGCACCTTCGAGAGTAACTTTCGCGATCGTCGACTCATACTTATACTCTTCCTTACTTGATTGATATTGTTTTTTTTTTCTTTTCGGTGTACGAAAAAGTCAGGTGTTACAAAATCAGAGTCTGGCGAAAGTCTGGACAAGTAAGTTTCTTTCGAGTCTCGTTATGAAGATAATAAATAAGACGCGGGCTGATTTAAACTTTGATTATTACGTTGATTCGTCGATTTATATACATTAAATTAATTTCAGTTTGAAGAAGTAATTTTTCTACAGTGTTCCCTTTAATTCATTTTAATGACAATTATTTAAAATATACAGTTGCTAATCCTGTAACGAAAATTTATTCCCGAAGTTGTAATTTTAAAATATATATATATCTAGTTCATTCAATCACGCTACACATAAAATTAACATTTTTTTATACACGATCCCCTTGAGGGATTGTTTCTTTTTCTTTTATTTTAAATCTCGACTTTTCGCACAAAATTACCTTTAATGTATCTTTCAAATTTTAAGACCTACATTTTTTCCTTTCTCAAGCCGCTAAAATTTAATCAACCACCATCATCATCATAATGGCTTCTTCTTTTTTTAACCTCCCTCTTCATCACTTCTTTTTTTTTAATTATCACCGTACACTTTATCAGATGAAGTTATATATATATATACATACTCTGTAGCCCTAGAGCGATGTTACAAAACCTTACCGATGATTAAGCCGCTCCGGTCAAAGTCAAGCGTCTCGGGCAAAGCTCAATTATAATAAACGAACCAACATCTAAATCTATAGTTGTGTACGTCTCCTCCCCTTCTATTTCCACGGGATTCGATTCCGCAAGGTGAAATCGCGCGCCCGCGCGCCCGCGTGTGTATTTGCAGCGCGGGCGCACGAGTGAAAGTGAGTCGCTCGTCCCCTCTATATTTCGTATAGGTTTCGGCAACTCTCTGAATTTTCGCGAAACTTCGCACGACTCTGTGGCTTGATTGCAGTACTGCGAGACCTACTGATTGTGAATTTCGGAGGAACTGAAATTCGGATGTTGAAATCAACTCTATATAAAAGATTCTTTTGTACTTTTATCTTATAGATTCTCAAATAACTCATTTATTTGTTTAAGATATTATTAAACATCTAAATTTCAGTAATCATTTGAATTTATATTTTTCGGTAACATACACGGACACCTATCAATCACATAAACTATTATTGCCTTTTAGTATTTTCTTATAACCGCTAGTTGATATACGAAGATGTTTCAATCGGATAATAAAATTTCTCTATAAAAAGTATGAAAGTATTATAAGAACTTTTATCGGTTGTACACAAATTTTCTTTTAAAGAAGCAAGAAAAGGTACAATATAATTTTAATTCATAAATCTAAGATGTATTGTAAAAATCATGTATACCATTTAGACAAACTATAAATATTTCAATTTAAAAAGCAATATAAAATGCTCTCAATTATTTTTCTCTTCCTTCTTAATCGACTCGCAAGAAAATATTGGTTGGAATTTAATAATTAAGAAACGTTTAAATAAAAAGCAGAAGCTCCAATTTTTTACTGTTTTGTAATATACATTTTTTATGTACATAGCAAGCTACTTATATTTTTTTATTTTAAAATTTTAAAGCCAGTTCACTTTCAAGGCGACGGTAATTTACCTTTTAAGACAAACGTAAATAGTATCATGTGCAACATATATTGTATCGTAAATATTATGTAAGTACATGCGTTTACCGGATTACTTTGTATAATACTAAATATTAATAGCCTCGTTTTTTGTGTAGAATACGTTATTATTACAATTTTAGCGCTCGTCCTTTACCATTAATGTGCTTTATAATAATTGTTGAACGAGCTTAATTTCTTTTGCAATACTTTGTTTACATATTCTTCAAAACTGTCTTTAACTATACAATTTATTATTCTATATATTTTTAGTAAATAAAATCGATAGAGATTTATAAATCGTATTTTTGTAAGTAATTGAATTTTAATATAAGGTAAAACCAATTAAAAATTTAATAAAAAGAATCTTTTAAATTAATAAAATTTAATTTGAATATAAAACAATAAAATGAATAAAAACAATTAGCTCGTATTTCTAAAATACTATACATTTATCAATACAATGCTACAGATTATTAATTGATCTAAATGCACGGGATGATCAAATAAAATCTATATTATATTTCTTATAAATTATTAGATTTTCTTTTATGTTAAAAATTTAAGATATCGTCGCTTGAGCGCTTGAAAATCATACTTCTTTATCTCATTAAAATATAAGAGAGAATAAACGATTAAACTTGCGAAAGAAAGAAAGAATGAAGAAAAAAAATTGGTCACTTTTAGCCCAGTTTATCAGTGTAGATCGAAGCGCCACTTGTTTCTCCTTGTGCATTGCATAATAAACGCACATATATTCAAAGAGCGCGCGGGAGAGGGAGCGAGCGAAACAGAGAATAATGTATACATAGGGGAGCAAAGAGTTGGGACGGTCGTCGTCGCGCGAACGTCGTAATACAGGAAGCCGATAGCCTCGTCAATACGCTTGCCCGATAAGACGTAATGCAGAGTGCTAGCCGTCTTATCAGTGAACCTGATTAGAGGGCATTAACACCGGCCGATTCACCTATCACTTTTGAACGAGGTTCGTTATACTTTTTTTTGTATCCCTACTTGTTATAGGGCGTTTACTTTCTGATGATTCCCTCTATGTAATATATATAAAGACCGCAGGTGTGGGAATTTTTCAAGTTTTTTTTTCCGCGACACGAGATACGGTCTATTATTAGAAATGGGTATATACTATATATATATTTATTATTCATTTGTGGTGAATAAGGATTGATTCGCCTATTTATTTTTTACGAGAAAGGGTCAAATTCTGAGTAGTAATGAAGGAAAAGGTAAAATTATTACGTGAGAGGTGAGCTTTACCTTTTATACTGCCGGACGATGTGTGCGGCGTTTGTGGAGCATGCGAGGTTAGGGGCAGCGGCGAGCCCGAGGAGCTCGCGGAGTGCTCCAACTTGGAGCTCACCGCGCTCCACATCTCGAACATGTTGAACGCCGTGGTGCCGGCGTTTAAAACCGCTTCCTCGGTTCTTCTTCTTCGTCCGCTTCTTCTTAGCCCCCACCGGGAGCTCGCACATGCGGGCTACAAGCCTTATCGAGGTAACACCAAATTTCGCATCCCTTTCGTTCGTGTTACCAACAACAATCCACTTTCATCACTTCCACGAGACCTCCTCTGTACATTTCCCGTCATCCGGTTTATAAGGCAATCTGCAAAATTATCCCTTTCTCCTTTTACATTCCATTTCCATCCGATTCTTTCCACACCCTTGGCTTCCGTTTTCCTCTTCTTTTTCTTCTGGTGGTGTTGGTTTTGTTCTCTCTTGCGAACTTGTGACTTTTTTTTCTTTCGGGAGATGGTGGTCAACGCGCACAACACTTTTATTACGTTAACTCTCCGAACGATTTTCAAGATAATAATTTAATTTCAATCTATTTGGCATCCGATATTCGTATCCGCCAGATCTAATCAGAATGCATTTTTTACATATATTGTATATATACGTGTGAAAGCAATTTATAGTGCGGTATTCGCGATAAACCTTTTAATATCGCGGTTTGGTCGCATCGAATTATAAATAAAAAGAAATTTAGATTCTAACGGTTAGCATATACATAAATATATAACTATTAATTTAAATTTCATAAATCATTAAATAATTTGTACATATATAGTATATGTTTTAATGCAGATTGAATACGTTTTTTTCTGAACATTTTTTTATGGATACATCGCAACATATATATTGAGCTTTTTCGTTAATAAACTATGTTTGAATAATTTTTTAAATAAAATTCTCCCCACGTATATTCCATAAGGGGTGAACATTCTCATAATGACTCGGAAGAATTTCAGGATATACCAAGGGAAATGCAGATTATAGATGCTCTCGACGGAATTAGGTTATGGAGAATACCTCTAGCTCTTACGTCATTTAGTAATTCTTTTTATTCATATCTGCTAAGTGAATAAATTGTCAAACAATAAACATTATTTGCATTATAAAATTATATTTATTGAATAATTTATGGTTTTACAATTATTAATAAATGTATATTTTAAGCATTTGAGTAAAATTAATATTCACCAATAATTTTAATTGTAATAAATTGATAAAGAAATTCTCAGATCAGTGTTATTTGCATAAACAAAACATTAAATTCGAATATTTATAAGCCCCATCCTACACTCGTGTAAGTTTATATATCAATATCCATATAACGAAAATGTATTTCTCGATAAAAAAAGAGTCGACTGTTTATTCAACAAAAAAATTTCCGTCGATTCTCTGGAAACAAAGATTGATTAATTAAATAAAAAAAAGAGTTTTTCGCGCTCTTGAAATGAAAACTAACGAAAAATTTTTTTTAAGGAAGCGTCCGAGTGCACAAAAATATACGTTCGCGAGGCACGTATCGCCAGCTGGCTCCGCGAGTCTCTCGGCAGTGCGTGCACCGCAGCAAAAGTGGAGCAGCGCCCTCGAGCAGCCTGACTCCGCTTTCATCCGAGAATAAAGCTGCGCTTGCAAGCTCCCCGTCTATCTCTCTTTCCCTCTCTCTCTCTCTCTCTCTTGAGAAGACTCGAGCGAGCGACACTCTCTTCGTTTTTTTTCTTGTGCTTGTTGGGTGGATGAGAGGTCATGGGTTGAATATTGCGGATGGCGTTTTTTTTTGTATGAATTGAATATGTTTTTTGCGGTGATATTTTTTTTTGTTCGGCGGTACGTAAATATTTGCATTAAAGATATGAATGCTTTATTTTCGTGAAGGGATGATTGATTTATGAATTTGAATCTTGAACTTTTATTATTGCAAATTCCGTCTCCTGTAGAAATACTTTTTTTTTTAAATACAATGGACGATGTACACTTTCTTTTTAATTTTTATGTTCTTTGTACACATTGGTGATATAAATATTATGTAATTCGTTATCTTGGTAGTTTAATTTTGGTAATATACAATTCACGCAATTATCTTTTAAAATTAAAGTTTTTTCAAGTTATGAGAAAAGAAAAAGTTTTACAAACACAAGCTTGAATACAGATAGAGTTATAAATGTTATGTTCTTACCTAACACCGTACTTTTCACTTTTATTGATAATATAAAGGATCGTTTAAGAAATCGTAAAATTTAAATTTTGTAATATATGAGCTTTAAGTTTTATATAAATGTATATACGTACAATGTAACGTAATTTGTTTTATTTGAGTAGGTAATATTGTATTGGATAATCTATGTAATAAAAAATAATATTACAATGTATACATTTATATTTTTATCAAGAAAATCTTTGTCTCGTTAAACGCTTTAAAAAAGTTTCTTGCTTTGTAATAAAAATCTTCTAGTTTTCATGTTGTAATTTAATCTTTCGGTAAGTATTACGGGTATTCTTAAGATAGCGTCCAAAATTTTTCTTTGTTTTCTCATAACTTTGAGTAAAATTAATAGCATACTAATCGCGAACACAATATATTTGTAAAATAATATCATAACTTTCTCTTCGGTAAGTATTAAAAACCCAAGTCCATTTATCTCTATATCTAATGAAACCACGTACACGAACTAAGTTTAACAACAAACCTACGTATACGACAAGAAAACCTCCGAATATATCGTACTAACAAAAAAAGGAAAAAGAAGCTCGCCACGTACAAAATTTTTTTTTGAAAAACAACAGAAAAGCCCAGACACGAAATTGAAACGTCGCAACCGCGAAAAGCTTCCGTGCATATAAAACCGCCGGTCGATAGCGAAACGCGCCTACGCGGTGACGGTATGTCCCTTTAAGCCTGCAGCGCGGCTGCAAGCTCCCCGAGAGGGGGGCGCACTTTGCTATCGAGCGAGCGCTAGGGCGGAGTCGCTTCCCTTCTCGCGTGTGTATATACATGTATACATATGTGTGTGTGTGTGTGTGTGTGTGAATGTATATGTACATACGAGTTTGTGTGTGTGTGTGTGTGTGTGTGTGCATGACTCCCCCTCCTACTAATGTTCTATATTCAGGCGAGTCCTAGTGGCCCAGAGAGTGAATGCGATTCAATTTTCACCCCTACCCTACAACGTCTGGGAACTTTTTTTATGGGGGTTTGAGTTTTGATGTTTTCCCCGTGATATTTTGGCAATTTTTTTTTTATTCTTCGTGCGTCACTGTTTAAACGTTGGTTTTACTTTCGTTGATGTTTATTAATGTTAACGTGGGGTAGTTTTATGGAATTTTGCCTACGGTTTGGTTAAAAGATTTTTACTTATTACATACTTTTAGTGATAAAACGTTTTGTTAGTGTCATTTTGCGTAATAATGAATGAAAGAGGTAACGAGTTAAAGTGACTGACGTTTATAGTTATGAATGGTATTGAATTTAAAAAAATTATTTTTATATTAAAAACTGAAATTTTGCTCATAAGTTTAAATCGCTCGCAGCGTAACAAATTTTGAACATTTATGTTGCTTTGTATAAATAAGCATTGTAAATTTGGTCCATAATATACTTTCGAAAGTTAAAACAAGAGATTAACTATCATCAATTATCCGAAAATATAAAAAAATGTATATATATATATATGTAAGACAACTTTAGTTTAATGTAAAAAAAGTCCCATAAAAATAAGTAAAACGACAATATCATTAACCATACTGTCGAACATGGAAAAAAAGCAGTATCATTAAAAATAACGCAACTTCTCTCTCCGTCGTACCACGACGACATAAATCAAAATCTGCTGCGGCGGGAAATTTGAAATGCACAAGGGAACTGTCGTCCAACTCTCTTTCGTTAAACACGCGTCTAATGAACATAGCACGAGCGCGGAAAATATATAGACGCGAGGCAGCAGAAAGTCGTCGTCGCGACGCGATGAGAAACGCGGGCTTCCCACTATCGATCTCACACTGCCGCGACTGAACGCAATATACACACCAGTCTCGTATCGCGTCTAATTCCTATTTTCTATTCTCTCTCACTCGTACGTACTTTTTTGGTTATTATCGGATTCGGTTGCTTTTACACGGAAATACTATTGTTACAATTTGACTGATATTTCCTTTGAACTACTATTAACTTTTCCTTCTTTATTTTTGATAAATTTTAGATTTTATGCTCAAAGGATTGTTTAACGATACAGCTAACTAAATGTCACCAAGTTGTTTAGTACAGTAAACATAAAGTAAGTTTCACTAAGTTTATATATATATGAAATTTATACGCATGTTTAATTCGATAATTTAAACTTCGTATACAAGTATTACATATATTAATATACCGTATATTTATTTAGTAAATAAAACGTTAAGGATTTTAAATAAAATTATGTAAATTACCTTACGGTGAAAGATTTTGCAAGAGTCCCTAAGTTATATGTAATTTGTGATAGTTTCTAAAAGTCTTATAAAAAGGATGTTTTAATAGTTTAAGTACTTTCAAAATTTGTGATATAGTTCACCTGTAAAACTTTTTAATATGATTATTAAAAATAATAAATTAGATTTTAAATATAGCTGGGGATCATAAATTGATGCATGTTTCCACGTATACGTGTCTAGTAGTGTATTATTTTTTTATTAGCAATCGCATTCACGAAAGTTTCTTTTATTTAAAATAAAACATTAATGATTAATATTTAATCTTTGCTCGTTTGTAGAGTATTATAACAACTGAGAAACGGCGATGCATAGCTACATTATTTAAATTAGAATCATTATTAAAATCATTAGACTGTGCATTACTTTCTCATAGATCTAAACGCATAATAATACCATTGTTTTATAAATCAATCGCAGTGCGAAATCTTAATATTCAAATAATGTAAAAAAAAAAAATCCCTCGTAAAGTAACGTCATCCCAATTAATAAACTGGCAAACAATATATACGTACAATAGATAAACTAACAAATTACACCCTACAAGAATGAAAAAATTCTACTCCAAATCAATCAGAAAAAAAAAGAAACTACCGATCTTAACGATATAACCTAATTATTTTTCTTTTTCATAGTACAAAAACCACTATAAAATTGCGCAATCGGTCCACGCGCCAATCAGCTGTTGCGGGCGAAATAAAAAAAAAGGGTATAGCGCGAGAGAAGGAGAACGCGCGCGCGCAGCGGTACGGCACTGTACTTTGCAGTCGGCGGAGTATGAATTATTTTCGCCGTGGGGGCATCGCATCTTATGTAGGTCGTGTACACGTAGCGCGCCAAGCCGGAGAGCAGAGAGCTCTAGTATAGGACTGCGCCTCAGCTCTGGCTATATACGCGGACTAGCTTCTTTTTTTTTATTCGATCTTCGTCCTCGACGGAGGGTTTTGCGGATTTTCCTTTTTAAAATTTTAGACATTTTTTTTATTGTCTCTTTAGATGATTTTACCGGGGACATTTTTGGTTTTGGTTGTACGTTATTTTTATTTGGTCATATCGTTTCTATTAGTTTAAAACATTTCTTTCGGATACGAAAACGATTAATTGTTTAGCTATTAATCGGAACATTTTTTTATAACGTCGTAGAAATAAATACATGAATTTTGCGTATAGAGTATTGTGACTTGTCTCGTATAAAATTCTATATAATATTGATCTAATAAAGCTTTATACAATTTTTTTTATCCAGATTACTTTATATTAAATTTTAAATATATTTAATAAAAATAATGGAATAAAGAAAAGAATAATTCAAATTATATTTTCTCCATACTTCATTAAATCTCGCATTAATGTTTCAAAAGTTTTTAATTGAAATTAATTAAATTTTTTATTAAGCAAATTACCGAAAAATGTTAAAATATTATTAGGTTAATTTGAAAACTGAATTTAAAACCAAATGAACATACAGTTTTTTTAATTTATGCATACACGTAATATTTTGATAACTATTATTTATTTAAGATTAGTTTCCTAAGTAAATTCAGAAAGAAGACGAAAGTCATTATTTTTCTGTATTATTTTTATGTAATACTTAGAATAAATGTTTAAAAGTACATAAAGCAAAGTATTTAAAAACCTCCTAGTAGCCTGAATATATAAGGTATAAAATTGTGAATCAACACATGTACTAGTTAAATTTTAATAAAGTAAAAAAATGTGTCAATTAAATTTTTTTCAATATATATGACGTTAATGTATCTTATCCAGGAGTATATCAAAAATCGAAATTCCGATTAAAATTTAACGTAAAACGCTTCAATTTTAGAACTCGTAGTATTAAACATGTAGAAATCCAGTATTGACTTTTGTTTCACCGGTAATTTCAATCTACTGTCATTCTAATAACACTACTTTAATTCAAACCGTTGTTAACGTATCATCTCTGTATGTGGAAACTTGATAATTATTTCAAATTTTATTATAATCAATTACTAAAAAAATATATATTTTATATACTTATTAAAAGTCATTTGATCGATTATTTTTTCTGGATTAGGTCAAAAAAGTAGATACAAGAAAATTATTTAGCAATGCTATTGAATACTTTAAATAAGTTATACCACGACTTTATTTAATTTTGATATATTAAACGTGAATCTTTAACGGAGATTTCAAATAATTTAAATTTTCTACTTGTCCACATAATATATTTAGAAGCTGCACGAAAATACTTATGATTTAAATCAGTTTTATAACAATTTTCTAATGTATCGTTATTAATTTTTTGCGTTATACACGAGAAATTTATTATTTTCATCAATTATTAATTATGACGAGCGTAATAAATCGGTATAAAAAAGGCAAATGAAAAAAAAACCGGAAAAAAATAGAAAAGAAATAGGGATACGCACACCCAAGAGCCGCGTGCATGCCGCAGTATGCGCGAGTTACTTAATAATATCCATAACAGCGCGTCAGTGTGTGAGAGGTGGGAGGCCTACATACGGCTTGCACGTAGGAAGGGGCTGAGTCGCGTGAAAGGGAGATAGAGAGAGAGAGAGAGAGAGAGAGAGAAAGAGAGAACGCAAGACCGTGAGATCATTGGAATTTTGTATGGAGACGAGTCGTTTATAGGGTTACAATTAAAATGTTTCTTTTGTCTTTCAGATCTATTCGAAATGTACGTTTTCAATGCGAATTTGATTTCTTATTAATTTTATGCACGCGGCATTGCTACGTTTTCGCAATAATACGTAGCGTTCTAATTTAAAAAAAAAGTTTTATTAACAACTTTCTAGTTGTTGTTTATGCAAACTGCATATAAGTATTGTACTACAAGGGAGCCATAATATGAGAATGTTCAACTTTGTTAGGGTCTATTAATATAATATACTTTATTTAAATATATATCGTACATCTAGTTCGATGACTTTAAATTCTACTACACTATCGCCTTAAAGTATATGAATTTTACCACAAAATTATTAAAGTAAGTTGCAAACACATGTATAATCAGATGTTTTATTTACTGTTTGATTATAGTTCTCATAAAAAGAAAAATTATCTAAAGTTCGATGCGAGTCTATAGTTTAAAGTTTGCTAACTACGATTCCGTGATCTGCAAGTAAGCTATACACTTTAAACTGTACGTAGTTTTTTTTCTTTTGATTTTAAAATCTTTTTCTTTTTAGATTGTTTCGTAATATTTACTGCATATTAACTTGACGTGAAGTTAATGACGATACTTTGACATAAACGGTTTCATAAACTTTATGCGTGTACAGTATTATTACGTTTATCCGAAAGCAAATATTCGGTTGTTTTAATGCAACTAATTCCGATCTCAACGAGATTCATTTCAAACGCAAATTTTATCCTTAGTAAGCAAAACTTTAAATTAAATATCTTTCACTTTCACTTTTTTGTTGCCTTATTAAGGCATAAGTGCTTATGGCACCTTTGATACCGTGTTTACGCGCAAAGTGTGATTGGAACGGTTGAAATTTCGCAGGAAATGCAAAAAATACAAGAAAGTTAGGACAAATTGCTGATAAAAGTTGATTTTACTGATTTATTTGATTTGATAAACTAATTTATTTGTATAATAGATCGAAATCAATTATAAAGTCACCGACAAAGATTTTAGAGTATTTTAATAAACTTATCTTCCAGCGCTGTCGGATAGAAAAATGAGATGAGAAAAAGTGTTGAAATAACGGGATGCCGGTAAGATAGTTCCCTGCTCGGAGATCTAAAGTTGATAAAACCAATTACGGCAAAGTCTGTCAATCGCATCGTGACAACCGTTAATAACAGTTTTGTTCAGAAAAACCGGTAAAATGTAAATGGTGCAACCTACCCTTAAGCACCCCCATCTTCGGTACAATCTACTCGTTATAAATTAAAAAAAAACCACCTTCGGTATATCGAAATATCTCGAAAACATAAAGAGCTCGCACATCTGCACCATCTCCAGATATCACAATGATCACATTGACTTTAAATTGAACGTGTTTTAAAAATTCGTCGAACAAACACCAACACACCACCGAAGAAAAAGGGAAATCGTGAAGCCGGTAGGAAAATTTACCCACCGATGTCAGAGTGACGATGTCAACAAGCCCGTTCCACCAAAAATAAAAAATAAAATCACAACACACTGTCGAAAGAAAAAGAAAAAGAACAATCACAGATTGGTCATCGTCGCACTTTCACTTGCAACCCTTCTCTCTATCTCTATCTCTTTTATCCTTCTCTTTATCAATCTCCCTCTTCCTCCGTTGCTTCCTCTATCAACCCCCCAATCACAGGTGTTTACACTCCCGGCGGCGCCATCGATTTGGGCGGGTGGAAAATGCAGCAAGTCGACTTGCGCGCGACCGTGGCTCTGGGTTGACTGGCGCAACCGACAGGCCACCGGGGTAAAGCCCCACCATCAATTGCGCGCGCGCGCCTTCGTTCTTCGTCTATAGGGAAGGGAGAGAGAGAGAGAGAGGACGGCTAGATCATCGATAGAGAAATAGGAGGAAGGGGAGGGATGAATAGAACTATCTACAAAGTAATCATTGTATTTTTACTATTACTCGAGAGGGGGTTTATGTCATGGGATTTTTTCATTAAGGGTCATTTATTTACACGGGGGTAAGTTTTTAATTGCCTTTTCTACTAGGTTTACACTACATTCATTTTCGGTTAATTTTGATTGAACTACAGATTTCAAACCGAAAAGTTTTTTTGATACTTCAATTAGATTGTTGAATTATTGTTATTTTATTATCTTTAAATCCTTATTCAAAATGTAAATCTATTAAAAGATGCAGTCTTTTTTTACATTATATTTGATGAAAAAAATAAGTTGACGAATCGTATACTTTATAGATTCATTAGATATATTTGACACTTATTCACTTTTACTACAATATGTGATTAAAATTAAAATGTTTGTTTAAAAAAAGTATTCATTGGATTAATAAACGTAATTTATGACATGGCACTTACATTTATAATTAGAATTCACGACTTTAGTAAGAAAACAATTTGATATAAATAAGAAAAATCGTGTATTTTCCTTAATATCCCCAAAAAGTCTTGATAAAAACATCACCCATTTTCTTGAAAACTAAATAACTTTTTATACAAAATTTTTTCCGTTTCGATCTTTCGCGTTAAACCTCTCAACTGTCCGTATTTTTTTCAATCTTCGTACGAGAATTGTCTGGTTGGATTCTGTTGTTGCTCGTATACACTTTTATTTCCATTTGGGTATTGATGACTGGTCTCAGACAATTGTGAAAATTGTAACGTAGTTTACCGTTAATCAACTTACAAAACCTTAGAATTCGTGTATGGATTTTGGTTTTTTATCTTTAACTTAAATTGACGTTTATTCATTTTATTGACAAGATCGATAGGATTACTTCAGTCTAACAAAATTATTTCAAAAATACTTTGGCGACCTGGTTTTGCACTAAATTTGGAAAATATTGACGTGAATTTTCGAAAGAAACTGGGATAATTTCATCTTAACGTATAATTGTTTAATTCTCACACGGTATAAATTGAATAAAAAAATAATATAGCTAAAATTTTCAATTAAATTGTGCTTATTATTTTCAAATCGGAGTAATCAATATCGCTTACAATCTATAATTGTACCTTAACTTTATCCAATTTTAATAAAATCGTAATGAAATATGAAATTCGTGTCATTATTTTACAATAATACTTATGAATTTTAGTTAACAATACAATAATATTAATTCGTTTTTTTTTCATAATGTAAAAGGAAAAATAGTTATAATAATTTCAATAACAGCTTTAAGTTTCAAATTTTCTTGACACATATAATTAAAAATAATTTCGGCTCGTTAAACAAATAAAAAAATTGGATCGATGTAACTGATATTTTATCAATTTGATAAAATAAGTCTATGTATGACTAATTTAAAATACTTTACTCCAAATTTGCTCGCACTTGCATTTGATTAAATCACAATTTAATTCGCATACAAGTAATAGTAGTAGTACCTTTCTACGGGTGCATATAGACACTGCATTTAAATATATTCAAGATCTCCACAGAGAGAGAGGGAGAGAGAGAGAGCGACCGAAAAATCGGTCAAAGCAAAGTAACGCAGGGGAGTCAACGTCGTAAAAGTTGATCGAAATCCTCACGAAGGGTCTTTCCTTCTCTTTCTTTCTCCCTACGGTATATATACGTTCGGTCCGTATCCGCAAGCGGTCGCGATAATTGACCAGCATTTATGTACGCGCGCCTTCCGAAATACTTTACGACCCTGTCCGCGCGTTGGCCGCGCGCCCGGATTCGTTGAATGGCAGGCCAATGGTCCCGTCGCAAACACTTTACAGGCTTTCCTTCTCTCTTCCCTTCTTTTATCCATGTTTATTTATTTATTTATTTCTATATTAGTAGGTCGTCTCTCTCTCTCTCTCACTCTTGCACCAATTGTTTTCTTCTATTTACTTTATTTTCCCTTCCTTTTTTATACAACTTCGATTTCTACATATATGCACAAACCCATCCGAGTGTAACTTTAATTATATTCAGAATCGTTGACTGCACGATCTGTGATTTCGTATTTTTGGAAATTACGAAGCATTTCCAGTATATATCGAATTATTGTTATAATTTATTATATATTGCTTTCATCAAGTTTTAATTATTTTTTTCGTACAAATATTAAACAAATTTAACATTATATTTTGAAACATACTAAAACTAGATTGCTAAAAAGTTAATTTGCTGCAAAAAGTTCGTTGAGAACGCAATAAAAAATTAGGTACCTGAATTCGATCGCGCACGTGCTTACCTATACTAATTTTTCAACCGATCGTCACTACAAAAAAAGGAACATGAAAATCAAAGAGAATCTTGATACATCGAACGATCACGAAATTGTCATGGTATCGAGTAAACGAAGTCTTACTTTTCATTTCGGCCGATAAATGCATATAATATAAAACCAAAACCTCTCTCTGTATACACACACGTATACACTGGCAGAAAGGATCCCTCAAGATCCGTGTAATTGTATATATAACCTGTGTATACCTGCCTACCCAAGGGATGCAACAATATGACCTTCTCTCTTTCTTTACTCCTCCGCCTTTTGGGTCGTCTCGTACATGCGTTCTCTCCCTCTCTCTCTCTCTCTCTCTCTCTCTCTCTCTCTCTCTCTCTCTCTCTTTTACTCCCTTTTTAATGACGGGAAAGAGACGGAGAGAGAAAGAAGAAAAAAAATCGTGAATAAGAACTGGTGAAGGGGGGGGGGCAAAAAAGTTTCCGGGGGCCTAGCGGTAAATGTGGCCGTTCCGACATTCGATATGTATATATATATATATATACGTACGAACATGAGGCCCAACATCGCGTTTGGTTATACCGTTAGGACCGCGCGCAGTCTTTTATAGATCGATTCCCGTTCGCGGGGGAATCTTTCGTGACAATGGACGAGAATAACGATGCGCGTATGATAATGTACGTGGGAGTGTTAGTTACATGGATTATAAATGTGGGATCGGTCGATACCTGAATTATTGATACTTTTATTATGTAACTTTTCTTATTTTCCCTTATTTTTAATTTCTCCAACAATTTACAATTAATTTAGTAAAATATATTCTGTATATTATGTTACATTACTAATTTTGTTTCCTATAGTAAATTACGTGTATATACAATATCACTTTATAATTAATTATTTTTTAATTATTATTTCGTAGAAATTTTTGAAATTTTATTATATTTAAATCGAAACTAGCCATTCTGGCATATTTTCTTTATTTTAAAATAATGGCTAGTTGATTATCTTAAAAATAGTTTGAATTTGAATTTCTACTAGAAATTAACTTGAAAAAGTGAGAAAAATCTTTAAAGCATCCAGAAAGCTGTCTGAAATTACTTTTCACACGTAAATTCTCTAGTAATTAAAAAGAAAGAGATTGAACTCTTTTCGTTGAAAAATTTTCCAACTGTTTGAAAGATCAGATAATACAAAATCAACTCACATATTACACCTTTTTCCACATTGTATGCATTTTAATGATTTTTACGCGTGTACACGAGGCAAGAAAGAGGCAGGCCCGTTCTGAGAAAGCCGCTGGTTTTGGCGTTTCCCCAACCGTTCCTTTTTTTTCGACAGATTACAGTTATCTCGCGGGCGCTCGCGAAAGAGCGAGAGAGATGGTAAGTACCGCCGCGTCGTCGATGTCAATGAACTCCGACTATAGCGCATAGCAAGTCGCCTCCCGGCTATGAGCGTCGTCAGGTATTTTACCTATGACTTTGCCCGATTTTATACCTCGCTTCGATTCAATTTTATCGTTCAAATTATTAATACGTTTTTACATGTATACACATACACACAGAGAGAGAGAGAGAGAGAGGCGTGCTCGCGCGTATGCATATTCATGTGTGTATAGATCACGACTTATGGTTTCGATATTAATTAACTATGCATGCACGCGGGTCGAGCTGCATTTCTAGGAATTAGTTAATTTGCCGTGATTGAATTATAATGTTGTAGTTATCGAATGTTTTGCCCTAATTCATGGACTAAAGAAGACGTATTTTTCTCATTCACTGGTAACACGAGAGAGTAAGTGCATAAGATTATCGCGTCTACGTGTATAAAAATAACTTGATGTAATCTATCTATGGATTTTTTAAAGAAAGAAATGTTATTAATTTGACATGCATAAGATTGATGAGATTGATCTGTAAACGTAAACGGGCCTTTTCCCGCGTGTATACGTCCAAATGGAAAAAAATCAAAGCTCGATACTTTTTTTTTCGAGGCCCATTTCGGTCATTCACCGAAGTAGTGTACAGTTATGAACGCGTCAAACCGACGCCTCCAAAGGAAAAAAAAAAACGAACGAACGAAGAGGAACCAAAGCGCAGTCGCGAATCTCGTCTTCTTCGATGCTTTTTTTTTGAAAGATTCATTCTCAAAGTAATTGGTTCTTTACTTTCTTTCACATTATTGCACGATTTTATATATGTATGATTAATTTACCAAGTATTATATTTCTTGTTTGTTATATTAGTTAATCATAAGAGAAATTGTATATTAGTTGATTGATAAAGAATATGATTTTCTCTGTTGAAATGAATTACGTGTGAATGAAAAGTGCTTGCCGATGTCGAGTTTTACTTGTGAAAGTCTGGGTTACGTTTTTAAATTGAGTCAGACTTTCAGAGATTTTAAATTTAGTTTTAGGATACGTGCGATGCACTCGAGTTAATTAAGAAATAACTGTAGTATCTTGTATCTTTAATCGTCTATTCTGGTTAAAATTGTGCGAGACGCTTACGCGACCGCTCTTTTAAACAATTTATAAGGAAAAATGTAAAAATATACTATGCCCGATGTGAAAATAAATTTGATAAACAAATCAAATGCCAACCCAATATAATACACTGCAGAAAGCCCTTAATTAAATTTTCTTATTCTCCTATATATATGTATATATATATATATATATCTATATACACACGAGTGATCTATATATATATATGTGGTGTGTATATATATACAAGTGATCGACAGGTTTATAAATGTATTACTCGACTATCTGACTAATCGGTTTGAAATTTCCTCGAAAAAGAAAAAATGCACAGACTTATGTCGTTAGTGCACCTCACAGTACACTGCGAGGGGGGTCAATAACACGCGTCCGATAACGTTTGTGTCTCTCTGTTCCCCTTCTCTTTATTTCTCTTCGATTGCCCATTCAACAAACTCTGAAAAGGCGGGGAAAAAATATAATGAAGAGCAGCACGATTGCCGGACGCGAACGATAAAACGCGCGAACCGCGGGTCAATCATCGCGCGCGCGTGTGCTGCGCTGTGCTGCATATGCAGAAAATAACCGAGAGATGTTTGACAAGTACATCCTTTATTTTTAGCGCTACCGAAAAAAATTCGTGTACGCGAGATGCTCGCAGGGTTTTCAAACTTTTCATACCGTTCAAATTTTATTTTTTAACAATTATTCTTACCATTCTACGACGAATCGTTAAATAAACGATTTAATTACCTGAATAAATAATATTAGCAAACTCAAAAGTCAAATTGCTCGAGCAATATATATGTGTAAATGGGCACATTGTACATTCAATACTTGTTTGTTTGCTTCAAGTTTGAACCAATATTCGTGAACGAAATTGATTTTCGGATATGCAAAACGAGATTCCCAAATTAAAACAAGTGACTCATTCAATTTCGTATTCTTCGTATACGTTTGCGCAAGTCCCGTTAAGTAAGCTGCTGGTAACGCTTTTTTTCGCCTATACACGTATACTATATAGTTGTTGAACGCTCGTTCACGGAATTATTAATGAACATTTTCTGCGTTTACTCGAAACTAAATAAGGTTGCCCGTAAATCGGCACCAATACCTCACTTTTTCGTGATCACTGATTTGAGGGATGTTCTTTTTTTTATCATTTTAAATTCTTGTTGCTTTCTTCATTCATATCTAAATTAGGTAAGAGTTTTCTTTTGTCCATTATCCATACCATACGAAGATATAGGAAAATTTATAATTATACGTCGTTCTCTCTTTGAAAATTTTTATAAAATTTATTCTACTTTATCAGTTGTAGCACGATGAAAATCGATGTAATCGATTATTTCAAGACTGTTTATACACCAATAAATATTTTTTATTATAACTGTTTAACGAAATAAAACATTCATACTTAATATTCCTTTCTAAATGTTATCGATTAATTCTTCTAAATAATTCTATATTTATGAGTAACATTATATTTCCGTGATAATTCTATGAAATGTTTCATTTTTCTCTAAATTATCAACGGAATTTTATTTTAATCTTGAAATACCTGTATATTCCCATACAAATTTTCCAAGTATAGGTATATAAAATTACAGTTGTATTAACAGATGGTATAAAACTTAAGTATATAACTTTATAAATCAATGCATAAATGAATAGACACACCACGGTATCTCTTCTGCTTAATCTCAAAATCAACGAATAAAATGTTGAGTCTATAAAATTTCGAAAAATCCAATATATCTACGGTAATTAAAAATTTTCGAAGTCAAGTATACACTTCTCATTCGATAACTACAATTTCCTACTTTCTCTCTCAACTTCATCGGCGTATCAAATGTAAACTCGCGTAATTAACCCGTGAAAACCAACGAATTTTCATCGTGTATTTAAAAAAATCCAGTTATAAGCATATAATGTAAAATTAATTGAAACCAAACATCCCGAATGAAGAGAACATCAGACGAGATACTTGGAACCACTGTCTATATACACTACCGTCTAAAAACTGAAATGTCTCTTCTCTCTCTCTCTCTCTCTCTCTCTCTCTCTCTCTCCACGTTCAATTTTTTTTCCTCCATACTTCATCCCAGCAAAAATATTCTCTCTCCGAGTGCTCGAAGGCGCGCGCGAGCGCTCGGTTGTGCAATCCGTGAAAGCGACTCTCGATTCTCAAGTATATGTATATGAAGACTTCGCGCAGGCACTGCGCCACGGGGCTTCCCCCACTATGCACCTTCGAGTATTTCGATGCACCACCGGGAGAATCATTTTTCCATAGACGGTGATACAAAAGTGTAGGAAAACAACCCGTTTCCCATTCTCTCTACCTATATTTCCCATCTTTAATATTTATCTTTATCGCGATTGTTATAATTTAATGTATTCAATGGTAAATTTCGAAAAATAAAATTTCACTCCAATCGAATGGGTCAGGTGTATATAGATATAATTTTATTATATATATTAAAAACATTCTTTAGTCGACGTTTAATGATATCTTATTTTTTGCTTTCGCTGTCTCGTTCGGTTAATTGACGTGATGTAATGCTTGTGTAAAAGTATTAAATATTGGTACTGGCCTGTAACTAACGAAACTGGGTAAAATCCGCGACTGTAAAGACATTTTTCTACCTTTACTTTGTTTCTACAATGTTAAACAATTATTTACCAGTGTTTAATTTAACGCAAGAAAATGTTGTCGTTGAAAACATCCTCTTTTCAGACGTATAACACAATATGTCAGTCAAATTATCTAAGAAAAAAAAATAAACTAGTGAGCACCAGGTGTCGAAGGAAACACAGTTTGGTTCTCTTGGAGAGACCGTAATGCTCGTTGAGTTTCCGGCGTCGTAAATTAAGTAACGGGCCTCTCTTTCTCGCGCAACCCGTTCGTTGTCTCAATGACCGCGCATCTATACCTATCTATATAGCGAGCTACTATTATACTATTATACCTGCGTGTTCTACCTGTGCGTAATTTACGATCCCGGTGTGGGTGTTGAGAGCTCATCCTAGGGGGTCGGAAGCTGCTGTTTCACCAATACGGCTAAATATTAAGGGCACCACAGAAAGACTTTCTACAAACGTCGCACACTGATACACAATCGACACTATACATATTTTCAATGAGACTTTCGTATACAATCAAAACAATTCTAGCTAGCTTCGTTAAAGAAACATTCTCTTCCTTAACACTATCTTAATGTATACTTTTATGTGTATCTATAATACGAATTGTTGGAAAAGTTTGGTGATGCGCGTTACTTGTCACGTATGCGTCGTAAGGAGAATATTTGTTGAGTTTGTGTATTTCATGCTTTTTATACGAAATAAACTATAGGTATATATGTAAGTATTTAAATTTTTAATGTTATAGCTTTTTAAAATCGTAAGAAAATTTTGCAATTTAATATATTAATCCAAGTGATTATAATTAATTATAAGAACGTAATTATGTATACAACATAGAATAAATAAATTTTCAATCCTTTTTTTTTCAATCGTTTAGTCAATAACGTCGTTAGGTGAGACGCATAAAGTCGCTCAAGGTGAGTATCGTCTGCATGCGGCTCTCGTCGGCGTTTGATTAGGTGACAATTGTGGTGCGATGAAAAGTATGCTGGCTAAATCAGTAAGATTGATTACGACGCTTTCGAAATGCACGCGTCCTCAACGAAAAAAAAATCGAACTCGGAGAGGAAAAGGGAGGAGCAATGTATATATATATACATATTAGCTCGGGTGATTTTTTTATTTGTGTCAATGTTAAATTAAAAATGCTGGCTTTTTTTGTTCTTTCAATTAGCTTGCACATACAAATTTTATTAGGAAAGTCAATATCGGTTAGTAAATAATTTAAATTAACGATGTTGAGCGTATTTACCATACTGTATAATTCTTTAATATACAAATTAATTTAATTTTACCTTCGAAAACTGTGATACCAAAATGATTATATGACATATATCCGCGGTTTAAATAAAAAAAAAGCGGAGTTAGATGCATTTTGAGGACTATATATACATGTACCGGTGCGAGATGGAGAGAGGAAAAAGAGAAAGAGTATATTTAGTTGGGGGATAGGGGGTCTCTGGAACCGAGCCAAGCTCATCAACGAAAATGAAATCTAGGTCTCTGCTCGCGCGCGAACCCGACCTCATCCCTTTCTTACGTACGCCGGTTGCACGGGTCCACTTCAATGTCCGTCGTTATACATTCAATAACTTCATTCTTTTTTACTTTTTCTCTACGCTATGGTCGTTTTAACTTGGAATAATCAAATGCGCACGAGTACAATGCATATAATACAATACCAATTGATTGTATTGATGCGCAATTTTTATCAATAGATCATAGGCGTACCCCGTTGATCGCGATCGATTGCTGACAACAAAAGCTACAATTTTTAGCTGTAGGTTTTGTCGCGATCTCGTACAAACTGATAGTCAACGTTGAATATAATTATCACTTAACACGGAAATTTAGAAATTTTAAATATGGAAAATACCTGATGTTGGTAATTGTACCATTTCTTACTTACGATCGATTAATAACAATCGATTGTTCTAGAATATATGTAGATAGGTTTTATACGATTGCAAATATATTTGTACTTATACATGTAATATTTAGAGTATTGTAATAATACATTTCAAACTGGTCGTCGTTTATAAACGTCCGTCTAGGTTTCGGCATAGTGCAAGAATTTTAAAAACGATAATTAAACTTCAATAGACATGCAATGATTTAAACTATTTGAAAAGAAAAAAAGTATAAACTAAATTTAATAAAAAATTGAATTTATTACTAGAGATTCTGAATATTAAATGTGACACAGTTTAATATTACATTGTTGATAAAGCTGCAGAATTGCTTTTATATTGCAATGTAACTGCTATAGATATCTTATTCAACAAATTATTTAAACAAAAGCGTTCTAGAAATTCTTATTTCCTTAATGCATATTTTATCGACAAAATAATTCCATTGTACGTTTATACATGCAATTTCAAAATAAACCCTCAGACATTTTATTTCGCACTTTGTTACGAATAATTAATACACCTCGTTTGATTTACCAAGACTCATTTTAATCTACTGTCGAATTAATTTTATTAAATTGTAATAATTTAAAACAAATGCAATAGTAAAAAAAATAAATAAAATTTGTTAATATATTTTGCAAGATTATAGCGAGAGAGCGCCGGAAACATCGAGTAACTTGCGCAAGTCTATATACGTTTGCTTCGTGCAGCTTCCCCGCGAGTTGTTTCTGTACGAGCGTTAGATGCAATAGGATGCGCTTCTGCCTACAGATTTTTATTATCGATTGTTTCTTATTGTTCTCAGGCTTCGATGCTGTCTATTTTCTTTCTTACTAACAAGTATATTACACAGTAATGAGTATAAAATGAGTGAAGAGAAAAATTATTGGGATATTTGTTGAAAGTATAGGTAACAAAAAAATACGCATTGCGGCGTGCTTATTTTTTTTCTATATAGATATAAGCCTGGAAATTATTTCTATACCTATTTTTAACGTATATAAAAGAAAAAGCACATGTCCGTTATCGTAATATTTTCTAAAAAATTATCGTAAATATTGAAGTAAAATTTGTTTACAATCACATCGTGTAATAACTTTCACAACACCATTCTAAAAAGCAAATACGTATATGAATATTTAGTGAAATCCGAAGCGTGCACGACGATACCAACCAAAAATTCCACCGTGATTTTCCAAACTCGTTTTTTTTCTTACTTTTCGAAGAAGGGTCCCCTATACACGTAACACCGGGTTTTTCGTCAACATTACGCAAACGTATCGTAAGAAAGCCTATATAACATTTTTTTTTCGGCGAGCGAAGTTAAAAAAAACATTGTGCGGGACCGGAAACGATTTGATCGAGCCGCGGGCAGAGAAAGTATTAGCGACTACGTGTACACCCTATCGAAAACATTGACCGAGAGATTCAAAGTCACACATACGAATTTGTAACGTGTGTTATGTATCTACCATGTATATTACGATTGTTACTTTGCGTCAAGATGTAACAATGGGGACTGCGAGATAATACGGTAACGTAACGGTAATAAGTTACGTACTACGTATCGCCACATCATAGAGAAAGTTTGACGCATGACAAAATTTATCAATGTCATTCGGGATTTTCCATTTATTCGTTCTTACTTAGATTATACGTTTTAATTAATCGATTATTCCAAATTTTGAATTACCGCAAACAATTCAACATTTCGTTATTTTATTATACATTATAATTTTTTATTATTCGTTAATACCATATACTTTCTCACATGGATTATTTTTGTTCGTGATCGATCGATATGTGCGGGGATAATATATGATCGAATGTACCGATCGATAATAATCAGTATACACGCGAAATTTGTCTACGTTACACGAGGAACGAGAGGTCTACGCGTACACACATTAATTGAATTCGTGATTGATAATTCGACTAGTTTGGTAATGTGGCGCAAAAGTTTCAAGATTGAGCAATTTATGGACTAACTCAGACGAGACGCACTTACCCTTAGCGCTCATTTTTTATGACATAGGTAGACGTGGTCTTAGCAATTTGAATCTTACCTGAAACAAAAAGTGAAAGGCAAAATTTAAATATGCACAAATTTATACTTATAATCGTTTATTTTTTCATATATTAAATAAACATCACTCGGTAATAATTATTGTGTTTAACTGCTGAAAATTTGACTTTCTTCATTCAAGAAATTTATACGTGAAAGTTACAGTTTTATTTTTATTTTTATGCGTTGGATGCAGATCTTATAATTACCGAAATCACATTTGGCTCTTTCAATAATAAATCGCGCAAGATCAGATATGCGCTTGTGTATATAATACACGTATACACATTTAACATGGTGTGTTATTATTCGTATAAACATTTTTATGTGATTTACATAATGCAAATGTATTATGTGACTCGGCAATTACGGCATGAAATCACGTTTTATTCCTTCAAGTACGAATATATTAATGAAATCTTTATTTTTACATGCGACTTAGTATTTGAGGAATAAAATGTTTTAGCAAACCGAAAGAAAATTTTCCTAATTAACAGATTGTCGCCTTGGGTATATCTACAATTTTTTTAAAATTTACTTGTTATGGTAAATAATGGTTACATAATTTATTTCTACTATGCGTGTAGTCGTTCAATTAGTAAATCGAAGCATTATCGAGGTATATAATTTTTGGAAGGTGTACACAAAGATTACGATAAACTGATGTAACTTTACAAGAAATCATTAGAAAGCATTATAAAATATCTGCAAAAAGTTTGATTAGTTACGAAGTTATATACACGATCAAAGATCTGAATAAAAAAAATATGTTGTAATTTTAGATAACGCAGTAGTTAGTCGTATAGATATTTATTATTTTAAGTACTTTCTACTTTAACCTTATGTCATTAATAATCAACTAGCTGATTGATACTTTAGACCGATAATAACCTTTTAATTGTAGCTTTTCGATTCATCTTTCACGTTTGATTTGGTTGCACGTTTCGGATTATTTCGTATAAAACTATAATGCAGACGAATTAAGCTAATTGTTTATTATATAACGTACTACAGATTATCAATTTCAAGCGTTGGAATGTACAATGTATATCCTTCGTTTGTAAAAGATAAAAAGTATTCCTTTTTAGTAAAGTACGAGTGAGAAAAAATGTGAAGTGTTCATTTAGGAGTCTTAGATGTTCCTTCACCGAGTGCATTTGCGAAAAGCATTTCTAGAAGGTTCATTAAAATTCCAAGTTCAGATAGTCTCATAAGTTAATCAAAAGTTATGTTATGCGGTATAATGCGAACGTATACTGAATTTTCCAAACCGTTCCTATTTGAAACATAAAGTATCATAAATTCACTATGAACTTTACATTATAATTAATGAGTTTCACGATTTAGCCTATATTTATAAAATAATATTTATTATCTTTTTGATAAAAGTAGTATACCTTGAAAAATTGAAAAATAATATTAATATTGAAAACTTCTTCTTTCTTCGTAATAACACTTCTTTTTATTTTATAGTTTTGTTTTTGCAATATATAACATATAAAAAAGCCGAAAGCATTTTAAAAAAATAAATTCTCTTTCATTTTAAAAATGAATAAAACATTTCTTAGTCTTTGGCGTATGCTCGATTTTTATTGTAACGATCGATTAAAAATGTTTTTATTACAGTTTATTTGTATTTTTCTATAAAAATGCGACGCTGCATAGTAAATATTGAAAAACATGACTATATAATTTCTTAAAAAAAATGTTGATACGTTTGTTTTTTGGATGGAACGTATATGACATTTTATCAACATTCATCAGGTTTTCAACACACACTGCAAGTCGATTGTATCTATATATTTTAATGAATTTTCATTGTACAAAAATGAGCTCGACTACAACATTCTAGAAGAATAAAAATGTGTATTAACAGTATGGAAAGTACAAATTTCGGTAGCCCAGGAATCGCTACACATACGTATACAAGTCGATGATTAAACCTCGAGTGTTGTATACCAGGCGTACCTTTTCAAAGAGAGCCAGAGCGAGAGAGATAGAAAATTAAACAATAATACCGGTTCGTTCTTACTGCCAAAGAGAGATTACACGCAAGCAAAGAGTTACTTTCCATCCTGACCTACATTTGCACGCGGTGCGTCGCTGACACTTGCCGACCCTGAGATTCTTTTGGTATGGTTCGGTTTGCAAAAAAATGTCTAGTTTTCACGCTTACATTAAAAGTTTTTCACGTTATTTTTAGTTTTATCGCTAGTTTTATATATTATTTATACACGTATACGCACGTATACACGCGTACACACGCACACGCAGACACATCTACCTTTTTGACGAATTTAGTCATGCCCGCGGTTTTTCCACGTGAATGCCTCGAGGTTTCAAAAGTGTACGTTTGTTTACGCTGCGCAGATCCGCAAGTTTCTCAAACGCATCGCGTATATAAAATGTGGGTATACCACTCGATAAAAAGAGATAAAAGACAATTGAGTTTATATATGCCGTTTTAAATAAAAACAAATTTTTATTCTCCGTATACCGTGGTTAAGGTATACCATTTGCCTATACGGATAATCAATCTTCTAGCTTTGAATTCTAACAAAACGCAATAAAATAATAATATATGCAATCGTCGTATGGAAAGAAAAAAATATATTCATCAAATGCGGGGGTGCCCAAACGACTTTATCTTCTCCGGTAAGTGACTGCGCAGTCCTCAAGCGCGATTGTTGAGCGAGAGAGCGCGGATGTCGCAATGGGAAGTGTATCTCGCAACTCTACGCCGGCGGCGTTGTGTTTCACCGAAAAAAACATGGAAAAAAAAAATGTTGAAAATTTTCATCAACCAATTTAGATTACAATACGCGTTACACTTTAAAAGCAATTTCGGATAAATTTATATAGATGTACACGAGAGAGTGTATTATATTCGATCTATACATCCAAGACCGGTAGACGCATGCGCGCAAGCTTCGTAATCACCTTTCTGAATCGAAAGTCAATATAGCAGGCTTGACAGCGTTGCGCATAAATAGACGGCACGGTAAGTATATAAGTCCGATTAATTTTACAATACGGATGTTATAAACACTTTGTTTAAATACGCTTCCTTGCAATCGTTATACTTTAGAATTTAATAGTAATCGAACAACTCGTGAAAATCGCGTTACAAATTTTAAAATCCATTGTACATTTCGTAGAGTAATTAAAATCTCTGTTGTATATTGAAAAGATATGAAAAGTTAGTAGGAAAATGTTTGTAACGTTGTACGGTTAAGAGAGGAGAAAAAAAAGGTAATAAAACGCTCCATCGTCCCGAGGCGATTACGACACACGTTGCCTCATCGCGTGTACATAACGCAATCGACTTGAATTACTTGATTGGTAAGGTAGACGGTAGTGGTTTTAGTTCGGCCGAATGACGCGCGGTGTCGTGTTACTACAGCTGTACAATCGAGTGCAGTATATACCTGTATTATACTGATCTATACCTACGGTCGGTAATGATGTAACCGATATTCTTTGGTAATATACTAACAGCGGTAAAACTTTCATTTTTTTAATTTTTGTACTTTTACTTTCCTCTTTATTTTTGAAGTTTCAGTGGTCTGTTTACGGTTTGTTTTACTAATTGTAATCACATTTCTGTATATTTATTTTTTTAACGTCCTACTGCATTATATTTAGACTAAATTTTAACACAATTTATCAGATACTTCTTATTTAATTGTCCTGAATTTCTACGTAAATATATAATTACCAAAATTATTACGAAAATTTGTAATTGACATACTTGAAAATGATGTTAAGATACAAAACAAGAACGATAACGTCTATATTACATTATTTGAAACACAATTTGGAAGTATCACGCCAAGTTATTAAAAAATATTTGACTAAATACATTATACATACCGATCATTCCAATAACTTTAATGGTTATATGAAATTGATCAAACCCGCATTTTTTGATATTTAAATTTATCAATATGTATTCGCAGGAATGTCTATTATTTTAATTGCTATCGTTAAATCATAACGGTGTTCGATACACTTGATACGCAACAACTCCAGAATAATCGTGCAATAAATATTAAATATACTGCTAATTCTATTATATACATATAATGTAATATATATGTATATATATAGCTGCAAACTTGGAAGACCATTTCATTCAATTTATCATGTATACCAAAAATATAGTAATTACAGGTTAATTGCGGATTATCGATAAGTGCGTATGGAGTACAGTTATAGGATTTAAATTAATTAATGTCAGGTGTATATAGGTTTGTAATAAAAATTAAAATGACGTTGATTTATTAAATAGATGTATAATCGTGACATGGGGGATCAAATGTTCCTCCCAAAATGAATATATCAAATAATATATCTTCGAATGAAAAGAATTGGCATTAAGCAACAATTTAATCGAATACGAAGCGGTAGACGCGGATTGTACATATTGTATATACGTATGACGCGAAATGTTCAAAAGGCTTCTCTGCCAGGTTTTCCTCCCCTAAGATACGTATAATCTTTTTAGAAGAGAAAAGAAACCGAACTATAACATTGAACATTAGCTCGCTGAAGGTTTGTAACACTTCGGATGTGGATTGAAACCGAAAATATTTTTAATGCAGCAAACAAAATTAACGATTTTTAAAGCTTTAAACCCGGGATAAACTAATTAAATAGATTAATCGTTTAATTGTTTAAATTATGAAGTAATTAATAACGGTTCGAGGTAATCTAATCAGTTTAAAAATGTTGATTAGGAGACTGATGGATTTATGATTAGTTGAATTAAAGAGATAAACCGCTAATTGGATAAACTTGGATAATTGATGAAATGCATTGAAAATGTTTTAAAATCATTTTCGAAGTTAATTAAGTAGTCTATCAACTGCATGATTTAGTCAAATCTGGTATTTAATCTCATGGATGTATTGAATGCATTTTTTTTAATCAAATCAATTTAGAGATGATTCAAATACTATATAGATAAAATCCATACGTGTTAATTAATCTTTGATAAGAAATTTATTAAAAAATTATGTACAATTTTAATATTCTAGTTCCAGGTTGTACGTCCGAATAAATTATTGTAAGGTGTCGTATTGACAACGATTTAAACGTCTGGACTTGTACATCTTTTAAATTAATATCAAGATACATTTTATTAAACATATAAATATTTAAATTTCTGTATACAACTCATTCGCGCAAATTACAAAATTGAGAATTCCGATTGATCACTGACACGCGAATAACTACCAACCGTGATTATGAAATATCTCTGTTCCCAAATAGTATCACCGAACATAAAAAAACATTATATATAGGTATATGATCATCGTCAACTAGGCATCCCGAATATATCAAATTAATCAGATAAATATGTGTATAGAAAGAGAACTAAACGATCGATCATTCCCAGTTCGGTACTGAATTCAAAGAAAAAAAGAGTATACAAAAAATAAGAAGCCCGGTCGAGGATATAGGTATGTATATATATGTATATACGTAATGCACCCGGGCTCCAAAATCGTTGGTTCTCACGGGTGCGAATTCCGCGGAGCTCATCATCGGCTCGCTTATCGAGCACGTGGTGTCGGCGGCACTCGGTAACGGTGCTTCGGGTATGCAGCCGCGTCAGAGAGCCGGTAGTCCGCGGAGTTAGCGGTACAACCGAGTTGTGCCGTTACTTGACCGACAGATCCGCTAGCACGGACGAAGTCGACGCCGCCGGCTGCCTTCGCCCTTTCCTCTTGCGGGATTGCGTGCGAGTCTTTCGCGCTTCCCCTCTCTCTTTTGTGTATACTCGTTTTCTCTCCGATTTGCGCGCGAACCTTTTTTTTTTCCTTTTCTTCCTTCGTTTTGCGGCTTTTAGGGATTCGTGGGTACTTTGACTTATCTTTTTTCCCTACTTAACAGTATCTTTTTCGCTTTAATTACGTGGAGATTTAATGGAGGTATTTCTTATTTATACTTTAGTTCACTTTACTTCGTGTCGAGCCTATTTTTGTTTATTACGTTTGTGTAATTGGAGAAGATTAGAGATACGATACAAGAGACAATTTTAATAATGCTTTGAACTTATCGGATTAACAGCCGAAGACATTTAGTTTAATTACCTAATTATAAAAGTCCTGTACTGCCCTAACCAATAGCACATGAACGATACCATCATCGACATACGTATACATTGCTGAATAATGTAAAATCTACCTGTGCCAGTGATCGGTGGAGAGGCTAATTGCGAACTGCTAATATCCGGAGGCTGTTGCGTTTGCGTTGTTTGTTGCTGCTGTTGAGGTTGTGCCGCTGCTCCTCCTGATGCTGTGGCCGTTGTTGCCGTCGTTGCTGCTGCCGTGGCTGCTCCTGCTCCTCCTCCTCCTGCTGCTGCTGCTGCTGCTGCTGCTGGAGTTTGTTGTTGTTGTTGCTGCGGTGGACTATTCCCAGCTGCATTCGTCGCGCCAGGACTACCCGCGCTTTCCGCCATTTCTGATTTTTTCACGAAACTTGATTTTCGCTCTCGTTCTCTCTTTCTATCTATCTCTCTCTCTCTCTCTCTCTCGCTTTTTCTTTTTCGCTCGGTGCACTATATTTATCTTTTTTCAATTGTACAACATCGTCCACTAGATTACTATCACTTTACCTCCTATTGTTGTCAGGTTCGTTTTCAGTTATACTCGTAACGATTTTTATATCACAACTACACTTCTCTCTTTTTATTTTCTTCCGCCTATTTTTACCTTTAAAATCAGCTACGTAATATAGGCATCTAATTTATGTATTAGTATAATATGATTATTCCATTAGATTGATTAACAGCGTAGTAAGATTTTCTTTTCTTTTACGATTAAATGAAGCTATATATGGTTAAATTTGACTAAATTTGAAAATTCGCTATTTTATATATTATCGTCTAATCTTGTAGCTTTACGTATATCGACAATTAGCGTGATTGCGATCGTTGACGCTGGACAGCCGTTATTAGACTCGCGTGATTCTGGAGCCATTTTCACACGCAAACCGTTCCGTTGATTCGGATGATTCCCTATATCTTTCGGGATCGACTGATCTGGAAGGGAAAAATACGTTGATTTTTCTCATATTTTTTAACTGTTAGGAATTTTATATGATTTTCCGAGGTGATGCGCTTAGTCAATTCTAATTGATGCAAACTCACGTATCCGAACGTTGAACAATTTTAAATATTATTAATACAAGAATTCATTTTTTAACGATTTATCGACTAGCTCAGCGATAAACTTACATGAAATATTAACGAAGAATTAGTGATAAAAGAGGAAATTCCGTTTTGGGAACCACGAATTATGAAAACCACGTATTATGCATGTTTTGCAGACGGTTGATTTGTATTATGAGTTGCATAAATAACGTCAAATTAGGAAGACAGTAAACGTTAAAAACAGACGAAAGAAGATTATGGCGTATTTAAATTCCAGTGATTGTTGTTTGTACAATACGTAAAAGATTTTAAGTGCTTGAAAAATAATTAAATAACAAACAATATTCAAGATTAAACAATCGACAATTAAAAAGCTTGTTATTTATCACTAAATATTAATGAATTTCACGTTTGCAATCGATTTAATTGACAGGTAACAATTACCGTAACCGAAGAACAACAAACAAAACGGTAAAAAAACATTGATCACTTAATAAAGAACCCTCTGATTTTCAACAATTCTATCACCCGCAGACTGAAAACAATGGGACTAAAAAAGTATAGAAACACTGGGAAACGTGGAACAACCACCAAGCACGATAAAATATTAATCGGCACTCGCGTTGCAATAACACCCTCTCGCTATAAGAAATAAAAGCCCCGCGTAAATAATAAATGAGGAAAATGGTCTGGTGTAACGATAAGAATAACACCGACGTAATAACAGGCCGAGTGAATTTTGAGGAAAAGGTGTGAAAAGGGAAAGAAAATAGTGAGAGGGTGGCGTACTCGACCTTAGGTGAGCAACGTGGGGCTGCGCGCACAACGGAACGCGGGGGAGGAAAGGGGGGGGGGTGGTGGGTGAGAGACGACCGGGCCACAGAGTCAATAGGTCAGTGGGCTTTGTCTATCGGGCGCGTAAAATATACTGTATTATCACCAATTATTCGCTAATAAAGCACCTACCCTACATAATGGATTCCAATCCCCTATCCTTTTATCAAACGAGTTTATTTTTACTCTCCTGCGCGGTTGCGCGGTTGTTTACGATATGCACAAGTTGGATCAAACCGAAACTTTCTCGAAAGGGGTTGGTATCAACCGAATGGTCGATACCATCAAACATCTTATTTACCGCATATATTTTGACTGGACACTACTCGCGGGTCACGATCACTCGAATCTAACAACTACGCGACGTCTTATTCCGAGAAATTGATTCACTGAGCATATCAAATTCGTTGAATGACCAAAGAGAGACTTGTACGTTCTGGAGCAAGCGCGCCAATGGAACGACAAGCCAAACAAAACTAGCTGTTTCGTTCGGGGTGTATATATGTTTTTCCTACACTTGTGGGAAGGTATCACACATCTCTAACGAGTAATCGAAACTTTTTCCATCGCGGGAACACACAACAAAATACACATCCTGCGTTTCACCCCCGAAAAATCGATATCGCCCCGCCGGATCCTCCCTCGTCCGGGGATAGAGAGACTCTGACCGGATCGATGCTGCCCAGAAGAGCACGTGCGATCACCTCGGAAAAGTATATCTACTCTTGGAGAAAGTTGACTCACCGAGTACCGCAGCGGTGATCACCGATTTTCCCGAATTCGGTAATCGTAACCCCTGCGCGTTTGACACTCGTAACGTTAAAGGGGGGGATGCTCCGGGAAAGGCGTAGGTGCGCCCGGGTGACGTTTCGGGCGCTGCACTTATGGGGGGATTACGTACTTTCCGCGAGGGAGCTGCGATCTCCGTGCTTACCCGGCAGATGGCGCGTGACCTCAGGCCTCAGGGTTGTTTCCCTCGGAGCTCGGGTTACGCTATGCCTTCCTCCGATATCACTGCCACCCCTCGGCGCTTTCCTCTATTACGATCGAGCTTTTTCAAAATGTTCACTCCGGCCTCGATTCGCTCGCGATACGGGCGCGACGTGTACCACCGAGGGTGAAGAAACCTCTTTCCTGATCAATATATGCTTGTTCGGTGAAAGCGAAAGTGCCGCTAGTACTGTCTCGCGGATGGGTTGAGGCCTCCTTTTTGCGGCTCGACCTTGTTCCCCCTGTCCCACTTACCTGACATTCTGCCCGATTTTACGGAGGGTCTTCACGCCATTATTACCCTCCTTCACACTCCAGTCTTACTTTTCCCTTCAATTTTCACTTACGTTTATTTTCATTTACGTTCCTTCCTTTTCACATTTTTCACATTTTCACATTGTTTATGTTACTCAGTTTTTTATTCTTTAGGCAACTACTTCTTTAGACACCCGCCGACCGCACAAACTTTTCCAAAATTTCTATTTTCACATTTCTATAAAAACGATAGAAATATAAATCATAATTTAATTTTTGCTAAACAACAAAGTTTAAGTTTCTGTATACGATTTATTTGTAAATCTTACATACGCTTCTCGTCACTTTAATACCTTTCTGTCCTTCGTATCAATTCGTGAATGTTCATCAATCTTTGTGGTATAAAAAATATTTTTCATTTAAAATATGATAAATAAAACTGATTATTCCTTATATTTTTTAATAAAGATTGGTGTGCATAAAATGGTAATCGATTGATTTTGCAGTCACATTTCATGTAATCGTATATAAAAACTATAGCTTAATGAATCATTACTCTAAAAAAGTAAAAAGTAAACAACAACTTGTTCTAAACGATGTTTCTGTAAAAGATTGACGCGACAATTTAAAAGACAAATCTTGAAAACAAAAGTTGTACAAGTTAAAGTCACTGTACGTATATACAGTTGATTAAATGTTAATAAAACTGTAAGGAAGCGTGCATAGGCAGGGCATGTAATAATCAGTCTATACCTAAAATCATTGATTAAATCATCGGAATCGATTTGATTCTCATTATCATGAACATCATCAGTTATCGGTGTACAACTTTACTGTTCGTTGGTAAAAAAATTCCAACGGTGCTTGTGTACACAATTCAAGTGTAAACGGGGTGATTTGACGCAATCGGTGCATGCGCCCTCGCAGCTCTCAAACTCGCCCTCCTTCGATCCGTTCGTTGTATCTTTGCTCCACTCCTGAGTCGTACATTCTTTCTCTTTTCACTGACGTGCGCAAGCGCTTATTGCGTTTACACTCATACCCTACTATTTCCCTCTCTCTCCCTCTCTCTCCCTCTCTCTCTCTCTCTCTCTCTCTCGCTTACTCTTTCTCAAGCTAATTATAAACAACTTTATAGATGTAATCTACCTTCGTAAGTTCATAATGAATCTACGTTGTTGTAGCTTTTTTTTTTAAAGTCATCGTTTTCTCTTTTTATAGATATTCAAAGGACTTACATTGTACGAAGAGGGGAACTTAATTACGTCATCGTTTAGTAACTCACCTGTAACATAAAGAAAATTTATAATTAAAATTAGATGTACAGTTATACAGATGATTTAATGATTAATTAGATTTTATATATGTGAATGTACAATGTATTTATTTGGTTATTGTAATGAGGTTCGGATATGCCTGACTTAATGTGACTGTCACTACTTACAGTGTTGAGATAGACACGTAAGCGTTTGTATATTTATATTTTTCATCGTTTAGATATACGCGAGATATAGCCGGTTTCATTAATACACCAGTGTATTTCGCTTCACTCAGACAAATGTTCTATTGAAAATTGTTATATTTTGTAAAAACATGAATTTATATGCGGGTTGTCCTAATTTTTATTATTTTTTATACTCATTTTTATTATAATCGTATTAAAAATTACTGTACACATTTTTATATTTCTTACAAATTTTAGTAAAAATTTTATTAATTTGAGTATATATTCACGTTACTACAAAAAATAACAACTTTTATAGTACATTTTTCTCAGTGTTGTACCAATGGGAGAAAATTTATTAAAAAATTGTTTCTTTATTTACGGCGCGTATTTTTCTTCTTTCAAATTTATAACTCTGTTGACGAAAATATGTTAGTTTTCAAATAATTCACAGTAACCTATTTATGAAATTGTTCTTAAATAATATATGAGAAATTTCTGAAATGGATATGTGTAGTTCAGTTTTTTAAAGATACTATTAAAAAAGTTTTCAACGATAAAAAAGTGTTGGATTTTTCATCCTCTCCAAACTTTGGGACTCTTTCAGATCGCATCTGAAAAAATATTTAATAATATCATTATCAGTATCGTTAACGAAAAAGTTGATCAAATTGTTTTTTTTTAAAGAAGTGATAGAATTATTATATAAATTAAATATATGAATGTAATAAAATTGAAGATTACAAATGAGTATTTACAATTGTTTTTGTTTGATAATAGCAATTTATTTACGTGTAAAGTTGTCCCAATTTTCAGTGAAGAAGAAGGATACAACACATCGACATCTTTAGTATGATATCTAAGAAATAAAAGATTGGCATCATACGCAACAAATTAGGAAAAGCGTCAAGTTAATAACAGTGAAGAGTCAAGGGTCCGAAACGAAGACGGCAAAGGAGCGATTATACAGCTCCTCTCTGCGCAAGAGAGAAAAAGAGTACGCGTGCACCCGCTATAAGTAGGTAAAGATCGAGTATTATATACAGTTAGCGGTACCGGTTTCGCGGATGCAGCGCGAGCCGTGGCTAAATGCCGCAGTTAAGTAGAAAGAGACGAGTTGAAAGAAGCCATCGCGCAATTCTTTCATGGAATTTGCACCAAAGGAAGAGAGGATGATGGCATTGCGCTCCCAAACAAGGAAATGAAACGACACACATACACACGCTCTTTGTGTTTACCATAAGGTTACATTATACGCGCCTATGATATTTAGTTTTTCAATCTAAGCGGTTCTATTTGTTTACTTGTCACAAATATCTCTGGGCATCGTCTATCATTTTTTTACCCGTACTAACCATATTTCTCTTATTCACTATATTTATTCGTTCTCATGATATATCTAGCGTACTGGATTTAGCTGTTAAATAGGATATATTTTTTATTTATAATGATTATTTCTACTTATACTTGTATAGTTAATTGTTAGATCAATTGAACGTATTTGAATCATGCGTATTTTTACGGTTCATTCAAAATCTACAATACACGTACCTTTCCCAAAAAAAAAAGAAATTCGCAGCAAAAAGAAAAATTATATAGGAATATTTGTATATACAAAAACAAACTTGTATAGCTATATAGACTTTGGTATCTAAGAATCCACGCAGAGATACGGAGGAAACGCGCTCGCGCGTCATTTTGATAAAAAGCCTAACGGTGGCTCGCTTGTTCTCTCTCTCTCTCTCTCTCTCTCCCTCACCCCGCGGCTAAGAGCAAAGTCACCCACGACGGAGTAGAGAAAGTCAGCGATACGCCGTTATAACGAGACTCTCCCTCTCCCTCGACTACGGTTGCACCGTTACTCGAGCTATTGCACGGCTCATCCGCGCGCGCACAGCTGTTTCTAATGGCAAGATAGAGGTTGCGGCGTGGCGCGGGAGACACGTGCCTCCAATCGCCACGGGACCTGATTAACCATTTCATTCTTATTGCGCCTCTTTCCATTATTTTAGATCCTTACCGATTAGACACCGATTATTATTTATTTACAACGACTTTTTTTACATCGATTTGACACTTATTGACACTTGTATATCGTTTTAAATATTAACATATTAACACTGTCAGTCAATTTGTCAACAGATTACTAACTGCACTATACTGGAAGTCTAATTGCAGCGACTAATGTAGGATATTGTACACATATATACATACACGTACCTATGTATTAATAAAATAAAATTCGACGTAAGATAATGTATGTTGCTTTCCTCTTATAGATCGTAAGTATATATATGCGAAACCCGTGCGACGTACAACATGTCAAAGAGCTCGACTTGAGCTGTACGATCGAACTATTGCAATAAAAATAAAATTGTGGAATTAATAGAATATATATTTTTTACGTTCTCTACGTAATTTAGGTTGAAAAAGATCGATATTTAGGCTAGTTTTGGTATCACAGGTATTGGATATATTCATAACGTAATTCTACAAATATATTACCTATAGGATAACGATTGAATAGTATTTTTTTAAATAACTAAGTAAAGCAAAATAATTAATTTTATGACAACACGATAATACAAGTTTCCAGACAATTTTCATATTTACACAATAACCATAACAGTTAAACATAAGAATATTTAGGTTTCACGCAACACTGTGAGTGTACCTAAAAAAATAAGTAAAAGGAAAAATCAAGCAAATTTTTGGAAAATAAGAAATAAATCTCAAGTTCAAGGCTGATTATACGTGTAGGTGCGGACCGGGCCGTTAAAAAAGGAAAAAAGAAAAAGGAGGGACAAAACCGCGCGCAGGAGGTCAAAGACACGGGAGGTCACTGCAATGTGCGCGTATGTGTCGAAAGGTGGAATAGCGGAGACGTCTCTCCCCCCACCAAAGGTAAAGAATCGAAGCTCGTTCGCGATCACGTAATGTAGGCTCGTCGGCGAATGTACCGTACGATACCAGTTACGTCACTGGGTGAACGAGCGGAATCGAGAGGGAGAGAGAGAGGAGCGTGGAGGTGGAGGAGCGGAGCGGGGAGAAGAGAAGAGCCGTAGGGATTCATGCCGAGTCAAGGGAGTAGGGAGGAAAGGAACGAGGTAAAAACCGGACTGGAGCGACGGACGAGGGAATACTCGAAGGCTCGAAGGATTGTTATGTAGGGAAGATGGATGGAGAATGATAAGATAGTCGTTTTAAAAATTATACATTTTTTAAATAGTTTTAAATTTTTGATTTACGTACACTCTTTATCGTGAAACCTAACGACGACGTATAGCTTTTCGAAAATAAAATTTATATCGATATTGTTTAACCCTAATTTTTTAAAATAAATAAATGTAAAGTTAAATTAAGAGAATAGATTATTCGTACTTTTGTTTGGAACAAATAGTTAAAACTCCGTACGTTGAACGCACGGTATACCTACGTACATACAGAAAATGAGGTTACTAACCTTTGGTACTTTGTTTACTTTTGTCTTTCAAACAAAAAGATCGCTTCATTCTATAGATACTATCAATGAAACTATAGATTCAAAGTAGCAACACACAGATTCATGTATAGACATTTTTAATTTAAATTACATTTCGATGACTAATGATGAATAAGCGTTCAGAGAGTTCATTTAGTTGCTTCATGACGTCGATTTATATTTATCTTTGCATTTTTTTTAACGCCGAGTCATCAAATCTTTATCGAATATACACGCTTTTATCGAAAATCTTTATTTTTATAGAAAAAAATTCCTAATATATTAGTCTACTGAATATTTACTTGGAATTTAGGTATTAATAATAATGGAGTATATTGAAATGAATAATAAAAATCTCGTCGTCTCTTCCTCGTAGCCGAACCCTCGAAAAGCGAATAATACGCGAAAGGAAAAGAAAAAGAAAAAGAAGAAGAAAAAGAAAAAGCAGAAGCGCGGCAAGTTAGGTAGGTAAGTAAGTATATAAAAGAAGGGAAAAAAGAAACGGGAAGAAGCGGCAGTAGTGTGTAATAATGCATAACGGTACGTTGTCGCATATCCGGGTTCAGCCACAAATTAAAGGACGAACGGTATGGACGCGTTTATTAGCGACCGTAGTCTTTTCCAACGTAAGGGGAGGGACGCAAAGGGAAACGATTAACGAGAAGATGCGCGCTCGCGATTTATCTCGCGGGGTCAAACCGGTTTACTGTTAACCGGACCTACGATTCACTGGGTTTCCTTTCGAGAAAAATAAGCAAACTAATAATAAACTTTGGTTGATTGAATTTTTAAGTAGTTGATTCATTTTGGCACGAGGGATGAGTTGTGAGACTGCGGTTACTGTGTTAGTAGGTGCAATCGTTCTGTTTCGTTTATCTATACGTATTATAGATATAATTTTAATTTATTCCGAAACGGTTGTTAATGTGCTTACACTTTTTATAGTATCTTTCCTATAAATTCCATACGTAATTAAAATAAAATTGTACCTTCTCTTTGAATTCAAACGTACTTTTAATTGGTCTTTAGTAAAATTTGACTCTAAATTATTTACGACTCATCACCAAATCGTACATAATTTCAAATTTTGCTTATACTTTATTATGTAAAAAATAATTGCAATTTTGAGCTAATGGAATTTGAAGAATCAGCGAATTTTAAATCGAACGTTGAACCCATAATGTGATATAATCTCGTGAAAAATGTGCACATCTGTCAATATTACATTAATATTCATATTTCTTAATAAAATTAAGAGTGAACGGCCGTCCAGAAGGTACGCACCATCGCTTAGACCCGAAATCGCTTGAACGAGTCGTACAATCAGATATCCATCGAGTCTCCGAGTGAAATAATAACGAAAATAAAAATGAAATAAAGCGATCGCGCAAAATTCCCAAATCAGCTGAATAGGTAGGAATCCTCGTGTCCGCGCTCGCGCTCGTGTCGGCTTAGATTGCAAAACAGTAAAGTCATTGTCCAGAACGACTCTTTTTTTCTCTCTCCATGCGCTTATAATCCGTACGCGTAGGCAAATAAATGACGCACGGTGTATATAGAATTGTGTAACGGACGAATTGGCAAAGGGAGCTAGGAGAAGCGTATATACGCTCGCAATTGAAATGGTTATTTTTAACAACGAAAATCATAATCTTATTTCTCACGCGATGAGGAGGAATGAGAATTTTTGTGTAGGTAACAAAGTTAATGTATTATATACGTGTATCCTTGTAATTTTCTTGTTATACGACCTTTTTTTTAATATACAGGCTATTTCGAATATCTAGACATAGAGTTATTATATATATGTATAACTAATATTTTATACGAGTTCGCGTGTAATATTTATCGAGGATACCTATATATTTTGATTAATTTTCTTTTTTGATTAATTTTGGATTTGTTTTTTTATAATTGTGCCGTTCGTTAAGAACCTTCATCTATTATTACGATGTTTTAAGTGAGATTTATTAACGATCGAGGCACGATTATCTAGAATAAATCTAGAAATCAAGCTTAATCGTTGTAATAATCCAAATAAATAGTATATTACGCGCGCGTATATCCCAATTTATACAAATTATTACGTTTTATAGAGTGGCGATTAATCCTAACGATCCGAAAAAAATTGGAAAAAAAGACTGATTTACCAATTCTTGGTGTAATCGTCAAGTTCGCGCAGTGAAAGTGTCGCTGTATAATTATCGCGGAAGTCGCGCCACCGAATACAGGGGGCGAAAAGAAATACACCTAAATAATGAATAAGATGAAGAAAAAAAATAAGGAAATATCTTGGGGTGCTTGACCTATCGTTCGACCCTCGGACCCGAGAGCGCGTTAACCCTTCTACGGTTATTTGCATATTTATCGCGTACACGCAGGAGTTGTGTATATACATTCGCACGGTGGCTACACGCTAATGACTGCTCCCTCTCCCCCCCCTCCCTCCCTCTCTCTCACTCTCTCTCTCTCTCTCCAGCCACCCGGTCTCGTTTTCTTAAAAACTTGAATGTTTTTCCGAATATTTATTTGTATACGAGTGTGTATAATCACCGACTAGTAGTCCACTTTTTCTTTTTTCCACTCTTGATCTCTAATAAGGAAGGGTTGCTCCATAGATGTACCTATATATATATACATTTAAAACTGAAAGTTATGGGTTTGCACTACTTAGTATGTACCTATAAAACGTATGTTGGGGTAGATTTATCGGTTAGTAAATTAGGGACTAATTTTATCATTTAAATTTTATTTGTAAAAATAATGTGATTAGATTGTACGAGGGTTTAATAACCTTTGAAGAAAATTGCGGAGTGTTAATGCGATGACGTCAAAGTTAATCAAAGGAAAGTCATTTTATCTGAACTGAATAAATAAAATATGTTGAAATGCGATTCAACACTTTTACGTTAATTCTTACGCTCTTTTAATACAACAAAAGTATACATTTTATTTTTATTTAATTATTGTTTTATAGCTAATAAAGCAGTAAAATACATTACCCCAGTATAGTTAATTAAAACGAAATTATTTCGAAATTTAATTAAAACTTGTACGTATATACATATCTGATTATATAGAGAAAAATGTTGTTATAAAAATTGCAATAGTGCACGTACAAATTTGATTGTAGATTACATTATGAGAAAACGACACATAAATGTACTGTTACAATTAATTAATTAATATATATTATTGTGAAATTACCCTAAAAAATTAATTAAATTCATTTAATTTAAGAAGAACGTCTAAATAGAAAATATAACGAGTGCCTTAACGAAATCAAATCAAATATTTTATTAATTCTTGATGTACATATAAAAATATAAACGTAGACGATGGACAAAACATCTTAAATACCACTTATATTACGTTCTTATTGTAAGAGTAAGTATACATATATCGAGTGTGGACAAACGAAGAGAAGAGGCCCTGAAGCCGCACACATCTTTTTTTCTCCTTACTACCAGTGAGTGACTCGCGTGTATTTTTTTTATCCTTGCGCCTGTCTGACTCTTTTCTATAGAAGAGTAATGCTCGTAAAGTATCATCATCCGATGCTCCGTCAGAAGTGAAGGGGAAGACGAGTGTGAGAACAAGACGGATCTATGGTACACCACCTCCGAAATTTCTTTACCGGTTCTCAATAGTGACTTTTTGAGCTTCGTCGAAAATGTTTAATTTTTTTATCGCCGTATCTTTTTATTCTACATTACCCGATTCAAATCGATCAAAATTAATTTTTTTATTTCTCTTTTATTTTTATCGCGATTTATAATGTATAACGATGGATAATGGCCGTACTTGTATTTAATTAAATTGAAATATATATTCGATAGAATCAATTTTTAATTCCTTAATTTATATGCAACGAAAGTAATAATTTGATAAACAAAAGAAGAGTGTATTATCTTATAAAAAGATCGAGCTCGTTTGACCAAGTATAGGTATACAGCATACGCGACACCAAAGATACTTTGGGGAACTGAGATTCAAGCTGTTCCGAGTCCGCGAGGTGGTTTGACCAGGTAGATCTCACCGGCGCGTTCGCCACGTGGTGATAAGGTCATTGCCCTCAACGCCGCAACGACGCGCCGAGAAAGAGAGGAGCCCTTATATATACATGTATATACATACATACATACATACATACATACACACACACGCATACACCCGAAACTTTTTGTGTCCGAAGGCAACCTTTCAATGATTACGCCTTTTTTTACGCCCCGGAAGAGGTTCGCTCCACTGATTTCCGACTTCTTGAAAATCGACTTCTTTCTTTAAATTGACTTGTTCCATAATACCTTCTTAAATATTGTTTATAATGAAATTTGTTTATTTATTAATTTAACTATATATTTTTATAGTTGAAAAAAATGTTGTTAAACATGGATTTATTGTCAGAGATATTTGTTATGGGAATTATAGGAATTTACTTTTATTTTATATAGGTTATATACATGTAGATAAATATCATTGATTTGGTTTCACTCTCGATGGTGCGTAGTGCACATTGTTGCAATACCGATCACTTCCGGGATAGGACGAGAGATCGAACGATGATGTAGCTGTGAGTACGTGATTAGGCTTTTAAAATTGCAACTTTTCACCTACATATGCTTAGAAGCGAATCAATTGATTTAGCATAAAATTATTAGTATACCGCTAATCCTGAAGCTATACTAATTGGATACAGAGATTACTCTGAGAATAGGTTTTATCTCGCGTTTTATTTAAAATTAAAATCGGTATACTCCTTAGTTCACTATTTTTAATTTATACTGCACACGTAAACATGTTTCTTTTGTATTTCAAATAATGGGAATTGTGCTAAAATGTTGTATTGTTTAATTATAAATTTTGAAACAGTACACAACATATCTGAAAGTAAAAATGAAAAATTTCATAATTACACTCGTAAACCAATTAGTTATCAAAATATATTTAAAGTGAACACTGTACGTGTCGCGTTATCAGCCCGATAAAACATTAGCTTCCGGTATAAGAATGAAGGATATAACAAACAATTAATACGGTGAATCTAACAATGACTTTGAACTTGCTAACTTTTCTAACAAAAATATATATCGTACAGGTCATCCCCAAAATAAGAAAGTATAGCAAAGAAGACACCCAGGTATATAGAGGTGTATACACTTGGGTTTCGTATATAAACCGGGACCCCGAACACCTGCGGTCGACGACCTGCGTTCTCGCACATGCGTATGTGTGTATATATATACATGTGTTTACGTATGTATGTATGTATGTACGTATGTATGTATACATGTACATGACGAAATTCCTTCTGGCGACAATGACGGAATTTAATATGGGCTCTGGTTTATATTCTCAAAGATTATCGAAACTAAGACTATTTCCAACCCCTTAGGTCTATTGGATTTTTCTCGCTCTTTCAACTGTGAGTATCGCGTACGTACATATATAACATGTACATATATATATATTTAATTCCGTTGGTTAACTGGTTTTTTAGGCTTGGAAGAAGGCGTATAATGGTTTTATTATACGTGATACCTTCTATATACCACTTGAAAATTATATATAGCCCTGGAATTGATACGGGAGTTTCTCGTAAATGGAGTTACAGTTGGTTTTGCAATTGTTCAACATGAGACGTGGTAACGATCCATGAATAATGTAAATGCTGATTAGTTAGTTCGTTAAGCTTAGAAAAGTTGCTTTTTTTCTCTTATTCTTTTATGAAAATTCTCAATAGGTTCAAGTTAACTTATTTAGCGATACGATTTTTATATAGAAATCTAATCTCTCTCTCTCTCTCTCTCTTCGGCGCAGTCTCAAAATCAAGATCAATGTAGTACAAAAAATGTACATCCTATTCGTTACGTCGTACGTCGTACGTTTCACCATAAAATACGATCATTGAGTCAACGCGGGAAAACCCAAAAAATCGTCTTCTCATTGGAACAATTTTCATCGGATTTTTATGTACCTGCTGCGATCGTGTGCCAGGCGAACCATAAAATTCCTAGGCAATCAAAAATATTTCGTCATCCAATAGGCGTACAGTATACCAAAGAATCGTCCAAAAAGGAGCAGAGATTTCGGTCGTTCGGTATGATGTAACCGAGATGTCGCGATGACGACGACGAGGACGACGACGACGACGAGGATGGGACAACGAGTGTCAAGAAAACAGCTGGATCGTTCAAGGAGGAGAGACAGCAAGAGAGAGAGAGAGAGCGATAAAGGAGTCACGCTGAGTTCAATGACTTAAGCGCGCTCCTACCTTGAGCTTCCTTCTCATATATATATATGTATGTATATAAATCCGAATACAACAACGTTGACAATATATATAATGAGGGTGTTGCATTTCATTCTTATTTAGCACGAAATGACTCACGTGCAGAGTTCAGTCTTATTAATTTAGTGCCGTGCACGTGTATTGCTCTGTATTTGGTTACTTCGATTCTTTGAAGGTGTGACTTTGAATCTGTACTTTGCCACCGAATTACGGAGTACGATTTAAATATGTTTAATATCAAATGGATTAGGAATGATTTTTATTGTTATTGGCATATTAGATATAAAAAAAAAGATTTAATACTATCTAAAAATCGAAAATTGAAAAAAATCTCAGAGCGATAACTAAATATCCGATCGAGTAAGATTAACTTCAACAGTTTCATTCTACAAAGTTATAACTCTAAAGAGAAAAAAAAGGAAGTACCTTTTTACTCGCTATTAAGTAATATCCACAGACTCGTCTCTAAAACGAGGAGAGAAGAGCGAGAGAGCGAGAGAGAGAGAGAGCGAGAGAGAGAAAAAGCCTCGCGAGCGTAATACCCTCGTGTGCGCGGCGCACATATAACGGTATTAAACTGAACTCTCGTATGCACATTATATATGTATATACGTTCGTACACGAAATATACTGAACAGGTACTTCCGCGCGTACGGGTTATACCTTTTTGGCCCTGCCAGCATAACATTTTCGAGAGAGACGTTTAAATTTCTTTCTTTTTTTCCCTTTTAATACACGCTGCAACTTCCAGTTTCGTTAATTATTACCTTGGTGTATGGGAGGATGCTGGAATGATATTGAACTTTATGTCAATGTGAGATTTATTACGTTGAAATTTTTTGGACCGTAAATATATATAAAATAGGGAATTTAAAATGTTTTATCTCAAGTTTGGTGTAGATTTAGTTTTATAGTGGAAAAATTGAGTAGACGAGAAAGAAACTTCTGTAGGACAATTACTCGATTCGAATCTGTTTACTATCAAAGGCACTTCTTACCGATTGCTAATCATGAAATCTCTCGATTTTCGCGGAAAGACGTACCATTCGGCAGAGATTTTCACCTAGCGAGAGAGGACGAAAAAACGAAATACTTATGGAAGTAAAAAGGCGTGTCTCCCATCGGTACACGGTAACGTTTGCCGCATGCGTCAGGTACACCACACCAACCTGCTCCCTGAACGCGTATACACGGGGTCATTGAACTTGGCTTTTGTTCGTGGCCGGCATGCGCCTCTCTTTCTCTCCCTCTCTTTTCCGAAGCGCGCGGGCTAACCAAAAACTGAGGACCGGCGCTTGTGTACAGACACCCATACTCCTGGCCCGGAACCGATCGAGAATAAGCCGATCGATCTCTCTCTCTCCTTCTTTCTCTCTCTCTCTCTCTCTTTTACTCGAGACTTCAGCCTTCCAAGGTCTTTGCCACCTGCCGTGCCTTCTATATATCCTGAACCTCTCTCTCTCTCTCTCTCACTCTTTCTCCTTCTGTCTCTATCTCTCGATTGCTTCGAGGGATATCGACTTTTGAGCTTGATTGCCCGATGACGCGTTACGAGATGTTTTACGGGGTTGAATCCGGCTTTGATTCGTCATGGGATTCAGTTTTACGATTTCTTTCGAACGATACTTTTTCTCAGATCTAGTCAAATTGTTGGAAATTTTTGGAGTTTTACGAGTTTTATTAAACGATCCCGTGTTTATAATGCACTTACACATAAGAATGTATAATAATAAAACGTAGCACATAGAGATAGATGATTTTCAACGCATATCTATCGGAATAGATATTTGTCAGAGGTTTATTGACATAGTGAACGATGAGTCGCATGTCTATACAAAAGTAAATATCTCCCTGTGTACCGTATAATCACACTTTATGAATAATATATTTAACGTACAACGTGTACTCTAATTAATATCTATACGCTCGTATTTTCATGCCCAATATATGTAGATACAGTAGCCTACCGAACGCAAAACCTAATACTCGCATGTATCTATATCATTAAACACGAGAAATCGTATTTATACACGTATACATCTCAATCGAGGAATATTGAGCATTTACCGGTATTCCCTTTCCAAAAAGGAATAGAAAAACCGTCCACCCTAATGGTCAAAAATGAGTGAATCAACGGAACAACGAGAAATACATAAAATACATAAAATACATAAAATACATAAAATAAAAAATGTATTGGATTGGTAAAGCCAACGACGAGGAAAAGAAAGAGGTATATAAGAAAGAAAAAATAAAGAAAGCACAAAATGGATCAACACGGATATATAAATGCAACCGCGAGGAGGACAGTCTTATATACATGGGGGCGCGCGCTTTTCCTCGTTGTTTATTAATTATGGATCGATACCTCGGCTCTACTCCCCTGGCGCTCGCGTATATACATTCGTGCCCACGTACACAGAGGCACGCAGCGCACACGCACACACCTGTTCTTTCACACGCACGCACGCGCGTGCAACGAGCCGTGCACGCGGCGGCTTTATGTCCTTCCCCGGAGGCGTCAGTGTGTTACTGACCCCAAGTGACCCTAAGGCTCTACACCATCGCGTGTGCGCCAATGGCGCCGATTTCAATTTTCGAACCTTGCGGTTCTCTTGCTGGTTTTCACTTCTGCGGTTATGTAGTTTTCGATTCTTTTTTTTTCTTTTGCCTCTTTTTATTTTTCCCTTTTTTTTAGAAGAGGAGCAGGGCAAGGAGATGATTGAATTGGGTTGAACTTTTGGGTTTTGGAAATTTGATTGGTTTGAGAGTTTAGGATGGAAGTGACGTTGCGAGGTTAATTGATTGTTGGTTCATTTTTTTCAGTTTTACTTTTGAAGATGTGATTTAACGGCGAGGGTACACGCGGATAAAAATGATTGGAAGTACGGAATGTTTGTTTCGAAAGGTTTGACAGATTTTAGGTAATTTGCTTTTTTTCATAGAATATATTTTCAACGGTACTTCTCAACCGATTTCTATAGGCGAGTGGGAGTTGTACGGTCTAACGCGCGTCTCGATCGAAACGTCAAATTTAGATTATTCGCTCGTTGTGTTCTATTTATCAATTATTGTCTTACATTTCTTATATTTGCACCACGTTAAAACAACTAAGAAAAAAATTGGTTTCGTTGAAAAATAATAAGAAGTATATTCCATTAACCGAACAACCGCGCATAAAATCCATTAAAAGAACAATTATTAATTTTGAAGGAGCTTACGATTATACCCTCGAAAAAGAAGGAAGCATAATTATTACACTGATGATCGTACCGCGAAAAAAGTGACCAACCCTTAACCGAGCCGTCACGCGCAGTCGAGTATACGATCGACGTGTAAACAACGATCCCGCGAAAGACAAGGAGGGAGCGAGGAAACTCGGCGAATAACGGCAGATTCATTCACCGCTTGGGACTCGCTCGAGTGGTTCGTGAGAAAACGGTAAAAAAAAGAAGAAGAAGTAGAAGAAGAAGAAGAAGAAGAAGAAGAAGAAGTAGAAAAAGAAGAAGACGCAGCCTATAAAGGAATCGCAACATATCGAATAGCTAAAAAAAATGATAAAAGAGATCGCACTCACCTCTGATGGTGCTTGGCATTTTGGTCCTCCAATCGCATATCCTGATGCACCGAAATATCACCCTTTGATCTCTCCTTCCACTATATTTGTCACACAGTTATGATAATTATTATCCTCGTCGATGACACTTCACTTAAAAACCAAAAATGAACCAAACGCGTATTATTTGTAGGTGTGTATGACAATTGTTACATATACACACATATGTGGTCACTATTGTTTTAAATTATACGCGCCCCCGTCGCGCAGGGGTGTCCCGACGCATCGGGACCATGGTATTACGCGGGGTCACCACCGAAAAATTATATATACATGTACATATACAGTCCACGCGGTAATATCTCGGAGAGCTCCGGGAAGGAAAAGGAAGGTTCGGTGGTGGTGGCCGATGAGTGACTCGCGTACCGGCTTACGGTACGGAGATCCACAGGTGCTCCGCGCGCGCGCGCCCCCTCCCCTCAACCCTTGAAACACAGAGAGAGAGAGAGAGAGAGGTTCCCCACCTTTCGATACGTCTTTCGTATTTTCGGGGGAGATCGGTTTTCGTGGGCGACCGCGAACGGCCTTCCGCACCGAGGGTACATGCGATTTCTTTTCTGTTGATGGGATTTTTTTCGTTTTTGCTTTTCCTTTATTTAGAGTTGACATTTTTCGGAGATTTTTTTGTCATTGATATTAATATCATATAAAGTACACGCAAAAGAACTTAACTGTTTTTTTTATTTTATTGATAATGGAACGATAGACTGCAACATAAAATTATTTTGGAAATAAATGATTACGGTTGATCGAAGTAGTAGTTTAATCTAATAATTAAACCACATTTAAAATAATAAACTCTCGAGTATTTCTTTAAAGTTGTGTTATTGTAAATGCACAGTTCAGTGGAAAAATGTAGTATAAAGTTATAATATAAGTATATATAAAAATGCACATAAAGGAAAATAAAAGAAAATAGCTCTAGCATACCCAATAATTTACATAGCTTCCCATACCGTAAAAAATGTTAAACACTCCAATTTTTCTGAACTGCTGAACCACCTGAAAGTACTTATAATTTTCATAAGAAATCACGGCACATACTCGGCCAAAAAATCATCACCAAAGCCGCGCGGTCATCGCTCTCATCGAAGCGCTTTAAACTCAAGGTAGGCCGTCGACCATATAAGACCATACACGTATACCTCTATTATACATACGCATACGTACACGTACACGTATACGCACAATTTACATCATCGCCGAATTCTCGAACGTCGGACAAAACACATAATGCAAGTGGCTCGTCTAATTTTAATGAAACGACATTGACCTTGGTTTTTCGACTGGTCAGCATGTATCTATATATATATACACATATACGTCGAAAACGCGGAAACCAAAATGTAGGTAGGGTATGTTCTTACCTTTTTTTGCTCGCGCGGGCAGGATTACCGGCTACCCAATGAGGGAACCGACCGAAAACTCGCGGTGGGGGGAAAAAGTATGTGTGTGTGAGAGAGAGAGAGAAAGAGAGAGAGAGAGAGAGAGAGAGAGAGACCAACCTGGGCCGTTGCCATTTCGGAGATTGTTGAACTATGCGGGTTGATGACTCCTCGAGCTCGGTCACGAAAGACCGGGCTATACGACGAGGATGGAGATACACAACCTGACTTGAGGATTTTTAACGAGGAACCGCCTTGAATCGAGCTTTACTCTTACAAAGAATCATCCATCCTATGTATAGGATCGTTCTTTTCTTTCTACAAAGCTGTTTCGGATGTTTTCTTCACTGGAAATTTTTTAACTTTGTTTCCTTTTACTAGGTGGTAACAATGTTTCACATTGCTCAAGTGTAAGGTGAATTACTATCGTGAAATATGTATTTGCGGTGATAATGAGGCATTTGAGCTTCTCTTGTGGTTGATTGGAATGTCGGATAAGATTGTAGTCATCGATTCCGATTTTTAAGGATCTAATCATTCTTTCTTCTTTTGGTTAATGTGCGTTTGTTAAATTTACTGTTAAGGTATGCAACAGTTTTTAGCGTAGAGTACGTACTATAATTATAGTGTCGCGTTAAAACTCTCTGTATTTCGTAGTTTACTTACTAATTAAAAAATTGTTCAACAAAACCCTTAAAAAATAATTACACGAATATTTAGAAACTATAAATTTGGATACTTTTAAAATTTCGTTCAAGAAAAATTGCGTAAATCTCAGCAATATATAAGTTGACGTGCCTACATCATATGAATCATGCGCGACAAACTCGAATCCCGGATTTCACCTACTCTGGTGGAAAAAGAGAGAAAAAAAAAGAATTAGTAAACTTTGTTGAACTTCCTGCAACAAAAACTGAAATCAAGTATATAATCTTATCTTAGCCCGATCGACGTATTTTTGGCACACGTTAGATCGATAAATCCCCCTGTATATAGGTGTGCGTATGTGTGTATATATACATAAGGTACGATCGGTATAGTTTTGGTACCCCGTCGTAGAGTATCTCTAGATAGAGTCGGTTACACGCAAACTCGGTAATCGATCGACTATATACGAGTCACCATAGAGAGAAAGAGAGAAAACGTATAAGGAGAGGTGTATACCTATATATATGAGGTATCTCTAGCACCTAAAGGCCAAGCCCGCTCGCGCGCGCGAGCCTCTCAGCTCGCGCGTCTTATAACCGAACGTGAATATTCCGATGGTCAACGACCCCGAGCGAAGCGGCGGCGGTGGCGGCGGCGGCGGCCTTTGGCGCCCAACTCACCAAGAGTGCCCCGATAGCCTCGGGGATGGATGCTCTCGGTTATACCTGTCACTCTTTTTTTTCCATTTCTCTTCAAATTCTCTTCAAATTTCGTTATTGTCGATCGTCCTTTTTATTACATTTCGAACCTTTGTTTTTGATCGCGGGTGATCGCGTTACTCTTATATTGCGCCACCATTCCTCGCAAACTTACGAGTAGAGTTCATTGACTAAAGATGTTAAATTACCGGCTTTATCTGTTGTTAGGTGTATTTTTAGATTCTTATGACTCGCGGATGGATCATTAAGCTAGCCAATTACACACACATGTGTATATGTATATATATATATATATATCTCATATCAGCGAACAGAGTGACCGGTTATGTTTTCTGTTTATTCGCGAAATATGTGTATATAGTGGGTTATTTTTTGAATATTAATTAATCGTTTACGATATACGAGGATATATATCTTGCGCTCGGCGCAGAGGTATAGATGCATGTAAACATAGATAAATTGTTGAACGAACAAACGTAAATATAATGGATTGGTAGAGTTTGCGAATAAAACGATTTCGTTTAATTTTTATAGATATTAAATGAAAATTTAATGGATAAATATTATTTAAAGGTTATACTGGCGCAGGTGTATAAAAAATGTTATAGGCGTTAACGAATAACCACAAGATGCAGTAATTAAGTTGGTGGTAGAGTAATTGAGTATTTTACCTGATTGCGTGAGTTTGCGCTTAAGAGTATGTATATACGCATACGCGCACCACGTATATACGCTATACGGTAAGTAATAGTGATGCCATCTGTTCTATACAAGAATATAAATTAAGATATAAATAATACTTGACATTTATATGTTAAAAAATTTTTTTTAATTTTCTCACGTTTTTGTTAGTGCATATTACTTTTTAATACTCAATGTTTTCGCTGTCGAATCCTATACTCTCGAATAATTGATACGTAAAGATGTGTGTGTGTGTGTGTGTGTTTGTGTTTGCGGGCGCTCGCGGTAAAATTGATGATTACGTTAAACCATAACGATAACCGATTAAAGAAAAATGAGAACTGTTCGACAGGTATTATACTCGAATCGAGTACATACGAACTACCGCTTACGATCGAAATAACAATGGGACTCGGAGATTCCCCATTGAAAATCCTATCACGACATATCCTGCAATCCTAGTCCTTGTACCTTCGAGACAACTCAAGTAAACTAAAAGTGTACGGGTGCATGTGTGTGCGTGGCGCGCAGGGAGGTGGGTACTCGGTTCAATTCAATTTCAGTCGATATAGCTACTAAATTTCGCCGTCTCGAGACAGTGCGGCGCGTATCGCAGTCTATACGAATATAGGTGTGCATGTGTATAGATGCGCGGTATATAGATAGATGTATACAGTCGGAGAGTAAGCATCAGTATATAGGAGTCAAGAACCTCTCGGGTTCCCTCTCTCCTGTGCATCTCGCGCGCGTGGTTGAACGAACTGCGTGGACCGAGACTCTTGGCTTCGTCCTTTAGCTCGCTCGGCTGCAGAGCCCCGCCGTCGAACGGTAAAACCTTATACCGGTGTACAGCCGGGCCCTCGAGGGGGCCCCGGCTCCGGCCCCGGCCCCGACCACGGCCCCCACCCTCTGTGTATCGCTGCCACAGTCCGACCGGGGGAAGAGGGAGAGTCCCCACGGAGAAGGGGGCACCCGAGCAGCCAGCCACCAGCCACCGCGATGTAACACTGTCGGCGAGGCTAGCGGTTACCTTCCCCACCACTCGACACTCGACACTCGACACCCCCTAGCCCTCTGCATGCCCGCAGCTTTCGACCACGCTTTTTCGGCACTTCGGCACTTCGGCACTCCGAGACTGCTTTTTTCTTCTCCTTAACACTCCATGACCATTTCTTTTAATCACGCTGGTTCTCGGAGGATCTGGTCTCTCATCTTTATCGATGCTTTGTCATTCTCTCTCGTCTACAATTAATAAATAAAATTAAATTGGGGACGCAGGACGCGACACCTCCTTCTCTCTCTCTCTCTCTCTCTCTCTCTCGTAGTAATCAATTACGAGTGTACACCGTACATATACACCGTAGACCCCACTCAATTATCTTCCCCTCTTAGGAATCGTGCGAAAAATCGTTCTTTAGGTCAATAGTCTCGTCGACGGCGTCGCGCGCGATTACAGGAATCCCCGGTACTTCTCTCACCGGGTACGTAGCGGTACATCGGCCCTTATCGCGTGATTGCGCGTCATGGCAAGCCCGACTCTTCGCGACAAGTGCATTTTGATCAAGGATAATGGATGACGCTCGTTCGTTTTACCATTTTTGGCTTTATCGAACGCGTGTGGTCCGAATTATTTTTTATCTCGGCTCATTTTTATACGTATCCTATATATTATTATGTGCGTCTCGATCGGTACCAGGTACTCGGCACTCGATAACCTACCTGTACGCGTAATTTCAGTGTTGCATAAATCTTTATATTTATTATTTTTTATGGGAAGATGGGCTGGTTATATTTCTTTTCGGGATGTAACTATACGTATGCGCGTACACGGATTGTGTATGCTGAAACATTATGGTATACGATTTTTAATTTTTTATGATTATATTTAATGGCTGATTAATTTTAATGATTAATAAATTATTCACATTAACGACATTACACAAATAATTCAATTACACAAAATATGCGAAGTAATTTTAAAAAATTACGTTGGTTTCAATCGTTTATATTTTACGCAACTTTCACGTTACATTAGTAAACAAGTCGTAGTATTCAACATAATATACTTAACATAACAATTTTAAAAAGAAATACAATGATTTTCCAGCCGAGTTGTTTACAATCACAATACACTAGACAAAATTATTAGTACGTTTGAATACAACTTACCTCTCTGTGAAATATCATAAGTAACATTTCTTGTACATCCAAGCAGTGCATGTATAAAGCGATAAATTAACACGATTATTCCCTTATCTTATTTCCTTAAAACGATTCAACAAAAGGCAAACCCCTTTTCCGCAATAAACAACTGCGCGCATGAACATTTTCATCGGATTATATACAAATATAGCACGCGTGTACTTTTTGATTCAAAGTGGCATCATAACGCTCGGGGCACCAAACGGTATATTCGCGCGTTATTTCGTTGTATACTGGATTTATCAAGATGGATAATCGTGAGTACTTATATAGAAGACGCTAACTGAACGAAATTATACTTGAATCTCTGATAGAATAAACAGTATTATACGTATATGCATGTGGGTTCGAATAACTTTTCGCCGATTCAATTTTTAATATTTTCAACTCACCTTACATGCGCCACTTAATAAAATTCTGTATATGAAATATTGATTAATTGATTATTCTACCATTTGTATCAATAAAATGGATTATTAAATTTAATTGAAGTTGACGATGATGATTATTATTTAATATTTATAAGATGGCTTTTACGAATTTAATTGAATTATTACACAATGCATAAAATATTCGTACTATTTTCAAATTACCATTTAGAAAAATTTCGCTTCGTTAAATTATTTTTACAAGTATCTTTTACATCTAAAGGCAATAAAATATCACCCTGTTCCTTTTTTTTTAAATTCGTGAGAATTTATAATTATAAACAGGAAACTGCATGGAAAACCTTTAAATCGCTCAGTAACGCCACCTATCAACGCAATTTGATAGTAGATACCAACTGCACTTAAGTGCATTCACTATTCTTGTGCTTAATATTTTAGCATTTATTTTTACTTACGAAAACTGTTAAATGCAACGTAAATTTATAATTAATTTTACACTTTTGTAGTTTAATTAAGATTCTTACTATCATAATCATGTATATTCGTAACAAACTTCGATCACCTTTGCAGTAGGTACGAGTAACTGCAGACGGTACAACAGATCAATGTTTTGCTTTTGACAGTTGCTTTCGCACAGATCCTGCTATTTTATTATTCGGCTATTATTATCATATATTTAAAATAAATATATCGTGTTATTTTGTCAAATAAAATGAAACACTAAAAACTACTTTTATATGTAATATGTACACATTGGTTACAAAAAGTCCAGATTATTTATGTAAATACTTTTTTCGCGCGTTTGAACCTTGGATGAAAAGCATCATAATGTTAATTGAACATCTGCTCACGATAAACTTCCTCTCTTGAGACGAATTTATTATTTTTAAGTACAAGAACTCGAGAAAAATTAAAGGCATACATTTAAGTCTACCTTGCGTCAGATATAAATCATTTTAAAAATTATCCTAAACACTGTTGATCCATAGAAAGAAAATAATCGTAAAAATATGAATATCAAAATTATTTCATAAATAATCATAGTATAAGAATTGTATTTATTGTTGATTCAAATAATTTCAATATAATAGAGTTACTTCTTATATCGAAAATATCATAAGAAGATCAACGTTTTTCTTGTGTAGGTATATCACGAGTATAACAATTTGTCATACATCCTTGTTTATACGTATTACCTTTAAATATGACTGAATGTACAATGATAAAGGAAAGCAGCGAACAATTCTTTTCCTTTATAATAAAATATTTCTACGATATTAACCAAAAGATATTAATTCGTGTGTTATACTACGTAATTACCCGATTAGAATCGATTGGAAGTGAAGGTGAATCAGAAATGTCAATTAGGTAGGTGTTTGTAATTATGAATACAATCGTTTGAATTATCGATCATGTTCCGAAAGCGCTTACACTCAACAATATATCTAAACATTTATTTCCTTAATCATCTCAATTTCAATACATGATACTTTAATCTATTATGAATTCTTATATTTAAAGTGCTCCACCAAGAAAAGAAGAGATCTTGTAAAAAAAGTATTAAAAAATATATAAATCAATTTAGATTTCCTCTTCTTCTTGTTAAAAGGAAAGTAAATAATTTAAAAATTACCTGAACAAATTAATTCGCATGCGTATTGGAGAGCGGTATATAGAGAATCCCGAAGGAGCGCTTGCGCCCTTCTTTTCTCTCCCCTTTGAGAGCGCGCAGCTCCCCTATATAAAAGCCGCCACTTGTTGAGCGATGCGCTCATATCAACGCAGACTCCGAAGTACGGTGATTTCCAATTCCAAATTTGACTAGTGTCGTCACTTTAGTTCCCTTTTTTTTGTTCATTCTCGTCATCTCGACGATCACACAGCTATTACCACAAATTACTCAGAGGTAAGTCGTAAAAAGATAAAGATCGATTCACTTACCGATTTCTATTATTCAAGTATTTTTTCTCTCTTTCTCTCTATATATCTCTCTCTCACTTCCAGGTCTAATACAAACGTTCGTTTTTTTCGGTTTAATATCGCGTATATTTGTGACGACGAAAATTTTTCCGCGCATTAAACGGGAAAATACAGGGAAACGAATATCTCGTAAAGCCACGGGAAATTACAAAAGTCGGAAACGGAAGCGAGAGAAGGCTGCGCTTTTAATAATATCGACTGTCCCTCCGATTTGAGCACAGTGTCGCTTAGCTGGTCTTTTTCTTTAAAACGTTGGATTGGAGCATTTGAATTGTGATTTTGCAATAAAATTTCAAATTAAAATGTTAAGTTTTGTTGGTTAACTTTGTTATCGACAGCCACTTCGTAAACGATCGTTTAACGTACGTGAAGATTTTTATCCTTACAGACAATAATCACGCCGACGTCGTTGTATTCAAAATTTTTCTTATTCAAGTGAAAATATTAAAATTGATACGAATTATTAATTTTTAAACAATATTTCGCGCGTACAGTAGTGCGATAATTTAACGTTTTCGTCACCTCGAGGCGTTGAAAGTCACTTAAGTCAGGAAATCTATTGGATTTTAAATTTGCTTACGAAAAAAACTTGAGTTAATCCAATAGATGAACATTGCTTGGTGCATGTAATCACCACTTATGCGACTTCCTCAGGATCTTTAATCTTTTAGAAAAGGAAACGTTCGAATAGTACCTGTGACAATTTCATCCCAAGTTTCCGCATATTTTACGTTCGTACGAAAATAAAATTATTAATATTGTATTTTACTAATGACAAAGGTCGCCAGCTGTCAATTTTTCGACGTATCAATTGAAAGTCAATATTTTTTACTCATTAAATAATGATCGTGAAATATATTTAATTTTTAATTATGAAAAGTTTTAAATGAATTTGTATACACTAGTAGATGCGAGAAAAGTTGATTGATTTTATAGGTTTCCTATATGTAAATATATATATTTAATTTAAATATATCGTATATGTATTTTATTATACTGGTTGCTGCTGTTATTTACAACTATTTAAATTTTATGCGTTTTAATTTTTGAGGGACCGTAAAATTATAAAATAATAGGCTTGAAGATATCGTTGCATTTAACAAAACTGTAATTATACCTTAAAGTTTTTATTATTTAAATTATGGACAATAAAAGGGACAGCTGATCATTTCAATAATTTGTTTAAACATTAGTTTGTACGTTACGGTTTTGTATCGAGTATAACTTTCAATTGCGCCAAAGATTATAGCAATCGTATTCTAATAATTAATTATAGCTATACTTTACAAATATTGGGTGAATTGTTAATATTAAAATATACAATATGTATAATATATTAGTAATACACTTTAAGTAGATTAAAACAATAGGCGAGAGTATGATTATTGACTTTCGATTCCCTTTTAAACTGCTCAAGTCTCAAGGCTTGAAATCTTTAGGACTATATTTAATGTGAAAAGGCATACGAGACGCCTATACTTTCTTGTAATTATTTAAATATTATCAGCAAATAGCAAAAGATACATATGTATATTTATTTTATTGTTTAAAATGTATTGGAAAACGAATAATTAGATTTTCATACATCTATAGTTATGGTGGAGATGCGAGATTTATTAAATCAATATCTTTTTGAAAATTAAATAAAAATTAAATATATTTAACAACGTACTACGTAGTACATCTCTTGCCTTATTAACAGAATCTGAAAATGCAATTACATCGAATAGTGATTTTTATTTGAATAATCACATTTTGGCTCTTTGGTATTTCAAGATTATTTAGTTTAATTTTTTTTAGAATTTTAAAGGAAAATCTGTATTCGTAAATACAAATATGTAACAAGAAAAATCGGTAATTGTTAAGGGAACCGTGGTACCAAAAATTATTAAATTGGATGCGATCAGTTTTAGTTATTTTGTGAAAAAATTAAAAACTTTAATATAATTTGTAGGAAAATAAATGTTTCTTATTTAGAAATGCTTGAGGATTCATCGATGTTGCAAATAAATGTCTTAGCTTCTGGAGGGCTGAACTATTAAGTACGAATTTTGTATTCGTTTCCAAATAATTAAATAACAAAATAAAAAAGTAAACGAAATAAAAAATGAAAACTAGACGGTTTAAATTTGAAGCTCAAATAACCTTTTGAATAACCTTTGATAGTCGAGTAGAAAGTGACTTATTGAAAATCGGTGCGTACACGGGAAATCAACATACAGGTGAATCAAAGTGTCGAAAGTAAGTATTTAGCTCTAGGCCATGACGCGGCTGTGACACTACCCTAATAAGCTCGGACTCAATGACAGCCGATCGATGTGCGAATCCGTACAAATAATCGTGTATAACAGTCACATCCGCAAAGATTCACCACGACGCATTCGAATCGGATCCGCGAATCGCATCCCTCGCGTATTACCTGCGACTTTGAGTTCGTCTTGCGTACCCATGCGCGTCAAACGGTGCGATCGAAATTTTGAAATTTGGGTCTTGTAACACGGGACTCGAACGATTTCGTCGGCTTTTATTTTAAACCGATTTCAAATATTTTTTCTTCAAATATCGCTTACGTTTTCGGGTGCTTTTACTTTTTCTTTCAGGCAGGATGAACCTCGATGAGTATCGGCAGCATGGTGAGTTATTCGATACATTGAATTATTCTTATTTTGTATCTGTTGCCTGAAATTTACCGTTAGTAATTATTTTTTTGTTGTAATACTTATTTTAAACGTTGATTTATTAAACAACGCGATAATATATGTATATATAAATAAGATTTTTGAACATGACGAAACTTATCAGTTTACTCTAATAACCAAATTGCGAATACCCAGGAGGAAAGGCACTTTAATAAAAATTCCATCACATAATTTGAGTCGCAGCAATAACAATAATGTACCAGCTGTTGTCCTAAATAATTTAGAAAGAAAACCCCATAAAATTCGTATAGAGAATAATGTTAAATGTGAATAAGTTTCATCAGTTTTCCTTACCGATTCCAATAACCAATTTGCACGATTTACCCGTACTGAAATTGAATGTATAAATTGTTTGAACGTCCATCGGAATTAACAAGGAGTCTTCGATACCATATCCTCAAGATATATTTAAGTATAACGTACTCTCCTCGTATTCAAGTAAATAAGATAAATTGGCTTTCCTTACGAGTTGCATTTGAATAAAAGGAACAAGACTCGGATATAGGATTTCAACTGCGATGCGATGTTTAAACGTGCGTCAATAAAGAGAAAATCTCGGTGTAAGAGGGGTGAGGGGGTGAGGGGGTGAGGGGGAGGGGAGAAAAGTTTATGGGTTTGATATTGTCTTCTACCTTCGAACCCTTTAAGCTGACAATAAACGCTTCCATATCGATTGAGCTACCCTACCTCGACTAGTTTCACCAATTCCGTATGTTTATGCTCTTTTATTTTATTTGATCAAGCCGCGTAAAGAATCTAGTACGACGTTGTCTCGTTATTTATTGAAATAGATGTTATATGGTATCTGTATATATTGTTTCTGTCTATGTATCTGTCTATGTTCACTTCTTCCCCTATCACCCTATTTTTCCTTTCCATTCCTAATGATTTTCAATTCATTGCTTATATTTTATGGCTCTTTAGATCTCTCGAACATTTGTTTTTATAATTCGAAATTGTCGTGTTGCGTATACGTTTAGATCCGTTGATTTTATTTTTATCTAAAATGGATTTTGTAACTATGCATTTTAAAATCAAGACATATTATGTTTCTAACCAGCTTTGTTACTCAGTTTTTACTCATTTTGACAAAAGGGCTAAAAATGACAAGGAGGCAAAAAATGTGAAAATATTTAATTAAATCTTAAATTAAATTATCCTTAAATAGATTATTCATCCTTTCCACCATTATTCTTCATAAGCTTTAAATTTATAAATTTTTTTTAGAAATTTAGAAATTTAGAATTTGAGCGTCTAAGAATATCTTAAAACACTGCGTTCTATTTTTCATTGAAGTCTTCTAATACTCGAAACCTCTTAGACCAAGTGTTTGTAAAGAAGATGTTGGATCAACCGATTATGTTTGTTCGTATCTATTTTTAATTAAGAGGTGATAGTTTTGTGGTCTTCTGACCATAGTCAATGTACAGAGAGGAACTTTATTCGTTCGTTCATTCGTTTCTCTATTCATTACGAGTACTTCCGCGAAACAATTTCCGGCACGGTCTTTATCGCTTTCTTTCATGTGGCTTTACTTCTATTCTGCTTGGACTTTTTTTTCATCCGTATTGATTGATCGCTTACCATTTTCTTTAGTAAATGGTAAGCGATTTGGCACGAGTGGTTAGCAAAGTTAAGAAAACGAAATTGAATGACCTGTGGTTGTCTTTATTATTTTGGTTGTTGTTCCCAATAGAGCGTTGTTGTATTGTAGGTGTTGGTTAAAATAAAAAAAATATAAAAACATTATAATACACAGCTCTTGAAAAATAATAATGAACGCTAAAAAACAGGAAAGGAAATGGTGGACTACATCGCCGACTACCTCGAGAACATCCGTAAACGTCGAGTCTACCCAGCAGTGTCACCAGGTTACCTGAGGAATATCCTGCCTCAATCAGCACCGATCGAGGGCGAACCTTGGAACGACATATTCGACGACATTGAGAAATGTATAATGCCAGGTGTTATTCATTGGCAGAGTCCCCACATGCACGCTTATTTCCCAGCGCTGAATTCGCCGGCGAGTCTTCTCGCCGACATGCTGGCTGATGCAATTAATTGCTTAGGTTTCACCTGGGTAAGTACGGCTTTATACCTTTACGACCGCTACATGCGCTATATATTTTTCGATTGATCGAGTTTATCAAGGATGCAACAGTGGTCATACCCAATATTCTGTGAATTTTATTTTACTGTGACACGGACTGTCTTATACTTTTGGGACTCGGACTTTTGGATTGGATTGAAATTCAATATATATGATTTGCAAAGAAAGCGGATATGTTTTTATTTTTTTAAATTATAGCAGAAATGATAAATGATAGAGTAAAAGCCTACGTAATTAATGAAATTTATTAAATCCATAATTTCGATGAAATTCCAATCACTTGGGTTGGTTCTAATTTTCGGATGGTTTAACTTCTATACGTCCTTTAAAGCGATTAACCTGGTACTGAATTTCTTAGCTTATAATTTTTAATTTAGGGCCTATGGGAATGAGTTGCTGTAGATATTTCGAAATTTGCGTCTGAAAATTACTGTACAATCTAAATTCCAAAGTTACGATATTATCTTTGTGAATGATTTACTTTATTTCATATAGTATTTAAGAATACACATATTTCCTTAACTTGTCTATTAGGAGAACTTTGTAATGAGTTAGCTCATTTAATCAGATAAAATTGTTAAGGGCATGTAGCACTTAGAAAATGGACATTCTTTAAAATAAAAAAAAGTTTTGCTAAAATCCTTTACATCAGGATCTTTTGCATATTTTAAACAATTTACCTAAATATATTCAGATTTTTATATCGGTTATTATGTATAATATTAGGATTTAAAGTTCAAACATTTTTTACTCAAATCAATCAAAAATTTGTTTATTCAATTATATTAATATAAAAATTATTTTGTTTTACAAAAAAATTAAAACTAAGAAAGTCTATCGTCACCCCCTTCCTTATGTTTTAACCTTATAATTGAATGAATTTTGTTCAAATTTTTAGTTGAATATTTTAATTATAATTATTGGTTTGAAAGGTGTATATCCCTACATTTGATTCCGACATCTTGTTAACAATGATAATGGTTTCGAACGTGGGGTTCATTGTTGGACAAATATTTATAAACAATTAATAACGTATGTTTCGTACGCGTTGATACCCAATGTTGAAATAATATTGATAACCAAGATTGGTTTGGAATGTTGGGTCCCAATTACACATTAATATTTGACAATGAAAATTACTAATTCGGATAATTTTAAAGTAAAAAAATGTAATTTATCATTGTATACTTGACAGGCTTCAAGCCCAGCATGTACAGAATTAGAAACAATCGTAATGAATTGGTTAGGGAAAATGATCGGACTTCCAGAGGATTTTCTTCATCGGATAGGTGGTTCTGGTGGTGGAGTTATACAAACGACAGCCAGCGAAGCCACTTTGGTATGTCTTTTAGCAGCCAGGACAAGAGCAATTCGCGATGTACAAGAAACCGACCCAGAACTACTACCTGCCGAGATCAATTCGAGACTCGTAGCTTATTGTTCAGATCAGGTTAAGCTGTTGTCTTTATTTCCTTTTCTAAAATAACATCGCGTATCATGTTTCAAAGTAAACTTTTGTATAGGCTCACTCAAGCGTCGAAAAGGCTGGACTAATTGGATTAGTCCGGATGAGATACATCGATTCCGATGAGAATCTGAGCATCAGAGGTGAAATGCTGGTTGAAGCTTTGGAGCGCGATCGAGAGGAGGGGCTGGTACCATTTTTCGTAAGTTTATCGTTATTAAAATTAGACTCGTAGGTATTTGGCTAATTATAATTAATTCGGTGAGTTCATTAGAAGTGATCGTGAAAATCGTATTAACAAACTCGTACATACCAGCCGGACATTTGTTTCTAAGTACAATTCTATATTATAATATCGACGAACCCTCCGATATAATATACAATAAATGGCTGTCTAGCCACTTGTCCAATGACGCGATTACAGTACATTTACTTCATCTCAGGATTTAGTTCATTCCGATGTTTGAATATACGTAAACGCTTGAATCGTCCAGGGAACAATGACATGATATTTTCACTGCGTTTCAGTTTATTTAAAATATACGTTTATCGTGTGCATTACGTCTACTAGCTGATACGTTCGACGTCATCAATCAGATATTATACATACAAGTCTTATTGACGCAACTTTACAATGTGCACAATTACTGTATCTGCACGCATACCTATTTATAATGGTTAACGAACAAATTATTTCGAGTATTTAAATACAGAAGGATACGCGTAATAAAATTATCTTATTTAACAAAATTTATTAATGTATTATATATAAATAAATAAAGAAAGGTAAATAAATTATACTGAATTTTTACAATATCGACTTACCTCAATAAAAATATCGTTGTAAATGATAACAAACTAATAGTTAATAAAGCTGATCCGCTTTTGATAAGGTTTTAGAATCTAGTTTCTCCTAATTAATGTTACCTTATACTGTCGTATTCCTCCGTTTCATAAAAATAAGCTGATCTACGCAGTTTTAGTTGGCTCCCTTGGGAATTTTATAAAAAAATATACTCTACCGAGTATTATTTTAAAAATCTAAGATATATATATATATATATATACATATATATGTGTACACCGTTTCAATTATTTTACTGTAAATATTGATCTTATATTGGAATAAAGACGTTGCGTTGTTTCAAATGTCTCGATAAAAATGAGCAATATTATAATTAATGTTATATATGTATAGAAAATATTTTAATTGAAAATTGGTAATACGAGCTATTGTACTCTTTTAAAAATTATAAAAAATTCAAAAGAATGGCAAATAAGCACGCTGCGCTATTAAACTTGATCTTTTTAATTAGCAAAATGTAACTTAAATAAGTATACGAAGTATAATTTATAGCTACTATAAAACTTTATCAACTTAAATAGACGTATATTTATCAAATTTGAAAAAATCTTTCTACTATAGTTGAAAAATAATTACAATATATACACAACCTATACACGTACGGAATAATCGACATTGAGGAAATTACGCAAAATGTAGGAAATTGATAATCGATAAAAGTATGTTTTAATCCGATGTGCAACTTTCTATAATTCAGTTATATCGCAATACTATTTCTATTTCTTTAAATATATTATGAATCAAACTGTGTTTCATTGATATTCAGGTCTGCGCAACGTTGGGTACGACAGGTGCTTGTTCGTTCGACAATTTACAAGAGATTGGACCAATATGTTAGTTGAAAATACTAATACTACATTTTTTTAATCGAAATATTTTTTTCAATGAATCTAACCGATTTTTTTTTCTTACTGACAGGTGAAAAAAATGGTCTTTGGCTACACATTGATGCTGCGTATGCTGGTAGCGCATTCGTTTGTCCAGAATTTCGCGGTTGGATGCAGGGAATAGAATACGCGGATTCATTTGCATTCAATCCTAGCAAATGGTTGATGGTGCATTTTGACTGCACAGCTATGTGGTGAATAATAATTTAGAGATTATTTTAAACTTGTTATTTTAAACACGATTGTATTTAACTGTGATTAATCGTCTACAGGGTAAAAAATAGTCAATCATTGCACAGAACATTCAACGTGGATCCAATTTATCTAAAACATGAAAATTCAGGTAAGATGACGCAGTTCGTGTTAAATATTATTTAAGTGGGCATATCCATTAACCGCTTACACCTTCTTTAGGTCTTGCAATAGACTATATGGTAAGACCTTCTAATCCTTTATAATAATTATATTATATTATATAATAACAAAATAGTATGTGAAATATTCTCACACGACAATGTGACCTTTCTAGCACTGGCAAATACCGTTGTCCAAAAGATTCAGAGCACTAAAACTGTGGTTCGTTATAAGAAACTACGGCGTTACGGGTTTGCAGAAGCACATACGAGAGGTAAAATAAAAATCAATTGACATCGAAAATTCAACGTATTGACAATTGAATAAAACAAATATTTTACAGGGTGTTAGATTAGCACAGAAATTTGAAGCTCTCGTGTTAGCTGACTCTCGTTTTGAAATCCCAGCGGCAAGGCATTTAGGTATGGTTGTTTTTCGACTACGCGGTGAAAATTCTTTGACGGAGCAATTATTGAAGAAAATGAATTCTCGAGGTCGAGTGCATTGTGTACCAGCTGCGTTGCATGGCAAATACGTGATAAGATTTACCGTTACGTCCACAAAGTAAGTTTAAGATATAAACGATTCTCTACACAAAATAACACAGAGTTATATTACGTTCAATAAATTTTATCTGACCGAATGAATATGTGATATTAATAAATCTATGAGTTATAATCACCTAAACTTTTAAACTTTAGCACCACTAACGAAGATATCCTGAGGGACTGGGCAGAAATAAAAAGTACAGCGACCGAAATTTTAGGTACAACTACCAGTTCACCAGCCAGAGCAAGAGTCTCATTAGCAGGTAAATAATCACATCGTAGTAATCTTTAAATTAAATAATGTGTAGATATTAATTGTATTTTTAAAAAAGAAAGAAATTCATCTTGCAAGAGTACAGGGATCAATAAAGTTTTAAAAAATTTTCAGAAACTCGCGAGAGAAACGAAAATTTCGGCTCGAGCCTCCTGCTGGCCAATTCTCCGATGTCACCAAAAATAGTGAACGGCAGTTTTGCCGCCATATACGATGCGGCCGACGTCTTCAACGAGTGCATGAAGACTTTTGGTCAGCTTCGTCTGGAGGCTCGGGATAGTCCAGGTACACGTTTCTGCATGCGATTACTTTACCACATTGCTTACAAAACACTATGTTTTCATATATGTGTGGAAAAAATGTACATTTTACATATTGATATAATAAATGCAATTTCCGAACTTTATTGAAATATTATTTTAAGAAGCGTAAAATTATATTTAAACACACATGTTGCAATAAAGTAGCGTATGCGACTCGTGTAATATAATTCACTTTGCGCACTTGTTGCATTATGTACATATATATACATCTATATAGCAATTTATAATCAAATATTATTTTAAATACATACGTTTTACACTTTTTAACAAAATTACAATAATTATCTTTTTATACATCAAGAAATATTAAATTCGATAATTGAATGTTACCAATTGTCGTTAATTGTAGCTATGCGACGTCGTATCAGAGGCATCTTAATGTCAGGCAAGCAGTTTTCTCTCGATTCACGTATGGATTTGGTTCAAGTGAGCTTTAACTATCTTTTCTAATTTTTGTGTATAATATTTATACAAAATAAAAAATGAATGATGTTTTACAGGGATATGCATCCTGCGCTCGGCCATTATCCGAGCCATGCGCTAATTTGATCCAAGTAAACGAAGACGATGATTTCGCCTGCAAAACCGATTCAACCCTCAGCATCGATAAAACGGAATCGTCAATCGGTAAGAAATAATTATTAGCTAGTTGTATCATTCAAATTCTCTTGAGCATAGTACAGATATACTTTAATACTTAGACTGTATTTGATATAGGCGATTCTCGTTCGAGTCTCGCGAATCATTTAGATTCTCAAGATAGCGAAGAGAAAATCACGAATGGTGCTCAACACCCAAAAGAGCTTGAGGAGGATGAAAATTTCGTTACAAGAGGCATATCGAAAAGCGAGACCATTGGTGCCATCAGCAGTTGCTGGAGCAACAATATTCCACCTGATCAATCGACACAGCTACCTACTGATCATTCAACGGAGAATGCACAACTCTGCCGAAAATGCGGTCATTACGTCAAGCAGCAATAATAGCAACAATTTCGAGCCTCCAATTGGATTTCAGGATTTGTTCTTGACAGAGTGTGCCACTTAGTCATTTCGATTCAACTGTGTATTTCGTTATTTGGACATTTTTAATTATGTTTCTTTTTATCAAATTGGCATAGACGTAGGATAAATATTTGCTATCATTATAAAAACTCTTATTAAAATGGTTAAAATAATTACAAATCCAAATATTTTAAATATACTGTTTATTAGAACTTTTATTATTAAGCTTTTTTATCAATTTGTTTAAATATTGCCAAAATAAAATTAACTTTTCAATCAAAATTTACGCTCCGAGTGATATACTGATGTAATTATTAGTTTATGCTTCTAAAATATTTAATTATGTTTGTGTGTAAAATATTTATATATAGATTCATATGTAACCTGTATCAAATTTGAATAGGATGTGATGTGCTGAATAAATCGTTAGAATATTTTATTTAATAATTTTCGTGTTTTCTTGCAGAAAAATCTTTGTAATAATTAAACAAAAGAAAAAAAAACAAAAAAGTTTGTTTAACTTTACAGTGGCACACTTGACTTGAAGTAAAGAATATTTAGCTCATGCAAATGATTGCTAAATTGTCATTAATTAATTCAATTGTAAAGTGAAATGTAAAAAATGATAATAAATTAAATATATTCTATGTTAACGACTCCATTTTTGTCAATAAACAAATAATAATTATACGCAAACTTCAAAATAAACAGTGATCAAGAATAAGGATACAGAATACTGCAATAATTATCAAAACGTTTGATTAACAAAAGTGTAAATTTTGTTTACATAAGAATTTAATCTATAGTCAAATATTTTGTTACTCAATATCGATACGATATTTATATAATTATGTAGATAGCCGTTAGTTATAGATATGAATATATATACCGTTAATTTAAACGAATGTTCATCCAGAAAGTGCTGATATGTCAAAACTAAAAGTGTGTTAAATAAAATAGTTAAAAAGAAAAGAAAGTATTAAGCATTCATCAAAAATATACAGAGAAATCAATTTCATTTATTGTCATAATCATTTAATTTCCTATTTGTTTTCAACATAATATCATAATGACATATCATGGGTTTTCTTTTTTAAAATTAGTGTCCTTACATTAGTAATACTGAACAATAAGACTCTGCGTATATTGATTTTTTTTATTTTAAAGAATGATATGACAGATAATTGCTAAGATTAGAAATCTCTTATGTACGTGTGTATTAATATATCTTCTTACTTTTTTTGTCATTAATTGTAACAAAGGCAGTTAGCACTTTCATACATCAATGTTAAATTATTTACGTAACTCGCAAAACAATAAATATAATTTTCCTTACGTACTAATGATATTTCGTTGATTTATTTATATATTTTTTTGTAACTATCGCAAAAAATCGAGCCATTTCAATATTTACGATTCGCCAGCTGTTGCCCATCGATATAACATTATCATACATATATATATATATATTTTTTCTTCTTTGCTACTATTATTCAATGAAATTACTAATGAGGCAATCGTGATGACAATATATATATATAGTATCTGTTATATAAAAAATTTAATATATTTGCTTAAAATACAATAAAATTATATATTCAGCAGTCTGATTAATTTGTGAGTGACGATCAAGCAAAAATCGATGCATGATGATGTCGATATGTATGAACAGTCTCTACAATTTCTAATCTCTAAGAAAATAATTCAACATTCTTCCTAAAATGTCTCATTTAATTGTGTTCATTTTTTTTCTTCGCATATATGATATAAACTATTCGAACTTTTTTTAAATATAAGTTGAATCGTTATGATTTTAAATTTATATATCTATACGAATATTTCTTTTATCTCACTATATGTTGTACGTTCGATCAAAATATGTCCGTTAAATTGCGTAATTTATTTTGTTGATAAACATAATCCAACTTTTTAAAAATTATTTATTGCTTATAAATAAATATTTCTTATATTATTAAAAATTATTAAAATGTAATAAAATTTATAAAATTGCAATGTTTACGTTTCTTCTGCTTGTGAGAATTATCATTGATATATCATGTCAAACGTACATACACATTACAATTCATCGTTTATCATTACAAATGCAATTTTAATTGCAGTAAGTTAATAAGACGACAAAATTTTATAACGAAGTTTATACCAAAGCTATTTTCTTAATTAGTCAGATAACTACAGTTTTTTATCTACATTTTACGACGATTTGGTGTTAATGATTTTATATTACTTATACATTGAATTAAAAAAGTTTTTGACTTTCAGTATTTGAAGTTAAGCCGCTTTCATAAAATTCAAGTATATATCGTGTATATACTTGATTAAAAATACAACTGTACGTATGGTATATTCAAGGAATTAGGATAGGATTGATAGGTGCAAAAGAAAATTAAAAAGAAAATTGCTGGATTGAGGTAAAAATTTGGATGATTACATAAAAAATTCGAATTTCTTTTTTTTTTTACAACAAATCGGTGTTTCTGATGTAACGCATAATTCTTTTTTTTAAGTTGTATCACACTTCTAAAAAATATTATTATGTAATAATAATATAATAATGTATTATTCAGCGGTTTGACACTTATTGCGGGTGCAACACAAAAGTATGATTGTACATTCAAAATCGAAAGGTAAACAACATATCAGTATTTAAGGTATATACAAATGCTCACACAATTGATAAGTCGTTCACGAGTATTATAATATAATTTGGTAATAATAAGCTTTTTGCTATTATAACTGCCAACTAAAAGGATGTACACTTCGGTCTATCGAAATTTCATTTTTTTTCTATAAATAAGTACCTCACATGGCACGTGGATTTTTACGGCTGCGAGGCCACACAGCTTGACAATTAGATGTTGGGGAGAAAAAATTAATGCTAAAAAAGACAAAATAATTGCTATTTCATTATTAACATGAATTGTCGCAGTTGATGACAGACGTTTGCTTTTTCTCTTTTCTATTTCGAATTGCAATTGAATTTTTTATAACTTCGCATATCTGAAATAATAATAATACAACGTCGTCTTATTTCAAATTAATTAAAAGCGATTAAATAAAAATTATAATGTAATATTGACACATTAAATCAGATCTTGATACATAGAGGTAAAAAGCAAATAAAATTTAAAGTTTATATTTGTAGTTTCGATACATTAATTATATGCAAGTGTAATTCTTACCAAACTTATTTGGAATGTAATTATTAATTATTTGTAATTAATCAAATTTGATTGAACACTATACGAAATTTAATAATCCTTTGTATCTATCGTTACAAAGAATATCTGTTAATTTAATAATTGTAAATATAAAAAATACAAATTGTATTCGATTGACATAAGCAGTTTCGCTGGATGTGTAAAGGTAACAACAAAATTTAAGCGCAACAAGTTTCTTAATATATTGCTTATTAATAATCAACTTTACTTTGTTTTTCAAGCTCGATAATATGTGTATATACTTTTTACGACGTTCACAACATTCACAGTAAATTCACTCACACGTAACAGAATATTTGAAGGCACTCGTTATAATCACACGATTAAATATATGTCCAATAAATCGAGAAATATAGATGTTCAACGTATGTCCTTGAAAAACAATAATTGCACACCAAAGAAAAATATTGACGAGATATATTATCAAGGTGTAATAATATTTACACTTATTCGTGTAACATCGTCAATCGAAACTGCATTTTTACAAAATTGTGAAGCAAGTAAAATGAATAAAACGTGGTGTCGCAGTTATCATTTCGTAAAGAAGTTACGACGAAAAAACGAATCTGAAAAAGAAAAATGAAAAAAAAAGAAACATAAAATGTCCTAAACTAGTGTGGCCTCACAGCCGCGCGTGCTACAATGAACAAATGACGCGACACGAGCCGCATGGCCTGCCAAGGAAATATCGCTAATATATGCTGCGACATTTATTTGGCAAAAGGCTCCGTTTGTAAAGCCTTTCTGTGAGGATCAGAACGTTCAGTTTGAACATAAGTTTATAAAAAGCAAAAACTTAATTCAAACTGAAGGCTCGCAAAGTGCCTTTTTACTTTGAATTTCTCTCTTTCTCTTTTTCCCACAAATTTTTTGCTTTGTTTTGTTAATCAGCAGGGTGGTAGGTAGGTTAGTTATTCTTGCGAATCGCTTGCTTATTGATCAATAATTAGGCGTGATGTATAAGTTGTTAATATAAGTATATGTTATAACCAAGCGATTGCACTTGGAAGTATTAAACTACTATAGCAGAGTAAGTATTGTAAAATATCTATATGTAGTCATGCTATCATGCTTTCGTGCTTCTTTTTTATATATATAGAACATTAGAGAAATCGGTGAGATTTAAAAACTATTAATTACCAGTTTGGTTATAGTAAAATTACTTTTTTCAATTTACGCGTTATTCGAAGTGTATAAAAGTTATTATTAAGTTATAACAATTAAGATTACTTTACTTCCTGGGATGAGAAAAGAATACATATCAAAATTAAAAAACAATGATGGATAAGGTGACCAGCACCAACGTGCAATGGATATAAATTCACGTGGAAGGAAATATACAGTATGTTATAGTATTTACATCGATAAATTTAGCAATGAGTGAAAGAAAATAAAAACTAAAAAAATACAAAGATAAGAAAATATATGATAGATCAATCATTACCAGATTCATAAACAAAATTTGATAATATTGAACCTAAAATATAAATCTATGCAACACATCGTGCTTGTTAGTTCCTTGTGCTTCGTATTATACTATAGATAAAAGTCACTTCGATTTTGGATCCTTTGTGATATATCATACATTTTAATTCATCGTCTCTTATTGTCTGCGTCGTACCTGCGCATCCATAGGATCTAACGATCGAAGTGCTTTGAGGGAAGAAACGTGTCTCATTCATCCGATTATATAATATCTATGTATTTTATATGGGCGCATGCCATTTGTGAAAAAAAACGATTCTTTCTCAAGCCCAGCAATTGTTATGTTTGCATGTCTCTGTGTGCCTTAATTTATCACTACGATCGTTAGTTTAAAAAAACCGAAAACTTTCCCAAATTACGATCGTTATATATTTTTTTAAAGTGTTTCTCGAGTTAGTTTTACTAATGTCGATTGAGTGTGTAAACAAGCAAAAATTCTCGACTATAATGTATTTACACGTACGTTTATAATGTGTCAGTGAGTATTCGTAATCATTAGAGAAAAACCGATCGATCGTCTGATCGATTGATTACAAAAACTAACTGTTCGAAAATCTTTGACGTTATCAATTCCAAAGATATTGAACGAGCGCGTGGAATTGATGAGTCTTCGTATTTAATTGACGAGTAAAGTCGAGATGGAAAATAAATCGAAGATTATTAATTATTTATATATCACAACGTTTAAAAAGTCTTTGCATCGATTACCATCTCGATAATTCTCGTGCGATTTAAAATCGTACATACTTCTTTACTGCATACGAATGAAAGAGTGGTCTACATAACTTTGAGAATTAAAGGAAAAGAATAAGTAAATGATAATAGAATAGATAGAAAAGTTAGTATCATTAGTGATAAAACGTTATTCATCACAACGAGCTACAAAGCAAGCCAGGAGTTTTAAGAATGGAATTAAGAGTGAGAATCACTGTTAGGACAATGGGAAGCAGAGGATACGTGATTAAGACTGAGGAAACACGATTGCACATATCTTCCTCACAGAAGCACATGTGACCAGTGCCGGTACTTTCCATCATGCACACGTGGTCCACCATGAATAAGTTTATCTGGAGTTGCGACGTGCACGTTCTCCGGACGCTTTCGTACGCTGTGGAAATTAACACATTTATTTAATTATTTTCTCTTTAATTAACTTTTTATCTACTAAATTATTGCAATTAAATTTAAAATTAATTAGGATTACTTATATTAATATAATTTATTCTATAGCAAATGAATAAATATATAAAATATTCATTTTTAACCAATTCTCATACATTACACGTTTGTATAGTATATTTTATATTTAAAATGATTTTGAAAGAAAAAAGAAAATAAAACAGATCGTACAAACTATATTAATTTATTTGCAAAATAGATAATATAAAATTCTAATATCCGCACATGCAAATGTAAATAATTATTATCCTATTCCATTCCGGTTTTCCGCGTAACAAAACGCCTCGTGTTTTTATACCACACTGCGACTGCAGTAATTATTTAAATTACATACTCATAAATAAAGATTAAATCTTAAAATCATATTGAATAAGCAACAGGAACGTTAAAATATTGACTTACGCGATTTGGCGTTTCGAACCATTTTAACGCAGCATCCATTGCAGGTCATGAGCGGAGGCTGATCTCTGGGTAACGCTGTGTAATTAAACGGATCTTTGCATCGTAGATCCGTCCAGGAGTCGCATTCGTAGCAATAGACTGACCTCGCTAATAAACAGATGTTTAACATTTTATTTATCAAATCAATCTTTGTTCTTTTTTAAATTACGTAATTTTTTTTAATTTATATTTAATACGCGTAATATTTACACTACGTAGAGCATCAAAGTGTTATAAAAATAGTTAAAACGAAGTAAATTATTGTTTGGTAGTCAAGATTTCATGCGTTGTTATGAATATTAAAACTCGAAAGAATATTAAATGTTGCGAAGTCTAAAAATACGTATGAATCAGATATTCAACTTGGAAAAATGTTAGCATGCAATAAATAAAAGTTAAAGTGACTATTAATTTGCAACAATTTACTAATTAATACGTTTATTTGTAGAATTTGTATTTGTGCATAAATAATTTCTAATTATAATTAAATAATTGTATAATTACATTAATTTTATTTAAATATTTAATCAGCCTTCTTTTCAGATAACTATTTAGTGATAATAAATAGTAATCTAAATATTAAATATGAAACATCAGTATTTCACGGAGGAAATTATAAAGAATCACTTTAACTTTGGTATAAGAAGGAAAAATAAATTAATTTTAAAGTACGTAATATTTAATCAGAGTAATTACTGTTACATAACCCACATTTACATTAAAAAAAGGTAAATAAAGATGGAACGTGTACTCACTTTGGCATTCAGCATGGCAGACACTGATTATGGCAAAGAGCACCGATATCACTGGAAAAATGCGGCATTACTATCAAAGATACGAGTTAAACGCGCTAAAATCTACATATATACAATATTGCACATTTTGCTAAATGCTAATAATATCGACTATTTGCTATAACTAATATACGCACTTACCATCCCGGCACATCTTAACAATTTTATATATCGCATTATTAACATTTACGTAACAGAAACGAAAATGAAATACTATAAGCAGAAAATGAATTAGGTCATTCATAATTAAATTTTATATATGTTCTAGTCTACTTAAACTGTGTACTATATATTGGTTTTTCATTGATAATTATATGTTCAAACTTTCTATCTTTATTTACAGGAAAGTTTAATACCATTAATAATCAATAATGTATATTTGAATTTAAATATATATTTAAATAAAAAAGTGTTTTTGCATTAATTCTAAATCTAAAAAAATGTTATTTCAGTCCAGACGAATTTGTCATCTATAAACAAAAAAAATAATATTAAATAAAAATCCTATTATTAATATTTGACACATGAATATCGTAAAATATGTAAATATGTATATATAGGTACACCGATGAAGCTATAGGCACAACGAAGGCGATAATTTTGAAAAAAAGGAAAACACGCTATTTTTACTCACCCGCAGTGACATAACGCAGTGCCATTGTTTATCCACGATATTTACTGCATTCAGCTCGAATCTCACCTCAACGAGACAATAATCATTCTGATAAATTCTCGTAGACGGTGGAGCAACCCTTGCGATCTACTCCAAGAAAAATCGATAACTCGAATTACTATAAATTTACGACTATATATAACGTACAGTGAAACGTATATATTTACATATATACTTATAATTTGATTGTTATAATCGTCATAATAATCTGGAATTCGTATAAATCATTAATTTTTCGTATACATTATAAATTTGCTCGAACAATATTATTAAATTTTAAATTCTAATACCACTACGTTGTATACAGCAATTTAGTTAAAAGCCTAGCGTATCAAATGTACAAATTTTATTTAGATAGTTAATGAATAAATGTATAGATACTCTAATTGCTAAGTTTTATATATATGTACGTGTAATATAGTAAAAGATCTAAGTACATGCATCAAATATATATATATATATATAAAAGAAAAAAAAGATTGATTTGGTTTACTTGCCCTTGATAAGCGTGGATTACGAATTTGGAAATAATCGTGTTATTTAATTTAAGAACTTTCAAGTTCACTTTCTTTCTCTCGCTCTAAATGACAAATCTATGGATTGTACTTTTTGCTTTTTTTTTAAAGTGTTTGTGTTGATGTATTTTATGTGAATATCGCCGATATTTACCTCAATTATCTGTCGAGTAACTTTTGTTGATAATGACGTTAATCACATATCTCTCGTAAAATTTATATCGATATGCCTATAGTTTATGTATCTTTCACTTGGTGCGTGTGAAATTATTGGCTTTAGTCCTTCCTGTCAGTGGAAAAGTTTATAACAGTTATTATTTTTCGATGATGGATAAAATATATTTGTACGATTAATAGAAACTAAAAAGAGTTGCCCTACAAGCAAGTATTTCTTTAAGATCTCAATCGTAAATAGCAATCACTTAGCAACGATGTACAGTGTAAGGCATTAAATATTTATGTGCGTTAAAAAAGGAAACTAATATTGCATTTGAATAAAATGCATAAATAATCCCAGTTCATTAACAACAATAATTATTTTATAAAACAACGTATTTTTATGTGCTTTGACATACATAAAAATTTGGCATCGTACCAACATTTTTAGTGGGTCTTTCAATTTGCAGTTTATGTATGTATATACCTGAGATTCAAGGATACTATTAAATCAAATGACGTATAAATCAGTTTTATCAAAAAAATAATTAAACTAGATTGTGTTTATAACAATATTATATTAATATAAGACGCAGTTAAGTAATGACGTTATTAAACAAAATTATTTTTTCGGTATTTGTTAAATGAGCGTTTGAGACAATAATAGATGAGCGTTATATAAGTTAATTTAGACATTAGTATATGTAAACAACCGTGTTTATTAAACATTTCAAAACAATAACGTAATCATCGTTAACAGTTGTATTATAAAACATAGATTTAGTTTTTAAGAATATCTGTTTAGTCTTTGTATTAATTATTGCATGCCAGAAATACACAAAAATCGATGTCATCCAAAATTAAAATGTAAATAAACGTAACTGTTACAAATGATAGATACTCGTGTAATTAAGAGAAAAAAATCTAAAATATAGCCTTACAAACTCACTCGTTGAATAAAAGCAGAGAAATACTTTAAGCCAAGCAGCCAAGTGTTAAATAAAAGCCCAGAATAGAACTCATCCAAAAAGAATAACTTCCTTCAACAAGGTTTAATAAAACACCGGTCGAAATAATCGAAAGTTCATCCTTCTATCTCTTCAAGTAAACAACAAAAAAAAGTCTAACCCGTCAGTTCTTAAGCTCTATCGATAAAGGATACAAAGGATGATATACACGTAGGGTAGACGAAGACTACTATGTGTGATATCGCGTATAGTGTAAATCGACTCACCTAACATTATGAAAATTCGGATGATAAAACAAGAGATTTCGGTCTCGCCTCTAGACGAGTCCACCTGCACGCGTTCAGAGATCTCGGCGTATTGGCGGGCACTCTCTCTCTCTTTTTCGCTTTTCGCGCGCGCACAGGATCAATATATAAGGGAGCACTGCAGCGCAAGCACGTGTACGACATGCGCGCGAGCTCGATGCACCAAATGCATTTCTTCCGCTTTGACATCTTACATGGGTGGAGAGAACGCGGAGATCTCTTCTTAGATAAATACTTTTTCAAAGTTTTCACATTTTTTTTACAAGTTTTATACAGATAGTGTATTTTTAGTTGTTATTGTAATACTAAATATATACTATATTTACCATCTATAATGTATATAACTTTAAATTTCGTAACACGATTAAATACTTTTTAGTGATTAAACGTTTTTATTGGAGGTTGTTCTGCTAAATAACGTAGTGCACACTACAAAATTATTGCGTGTCGAATCGTTTAATATTAGAACTCCCAATTACGACATCATTTTCCTAACGTATACAATTCTGTCGTTATCAACGTACAATTTTCTTAATCTATGATACGTTGCACAGCGATTCCTTGATTTGAAAACATCTCAAGTTTATGCAAATGTGATGCGTATTTTTTTGTACACAGTTATATCATTTATGCTAGACGATTTACGCAATTGACGTTTTAGAGTCATAAATTATATTGCAAATCTATGACGTAAATAAATTACTCATTTGTAATATAAATGCGTTCACTTTTTTCGAATCCTATAAGTACCTAAAAAGTTTAGATTTTATTGAAATATTACATTTTACTGTAGTAAAATTCAAATATTTGATACCAACCGAGTTACTTTTAGATGTAATAATTTTCTGTTTTACCAACTATCGGTATACGTATAAACAGATTCGCCGCCGGCGAATACGTATTACGTATAGTATACAAACTATACAAACGTACCTATACCGTATAACGATGTAAATAAAAAAAAGTACTTATAATTTTTACATTACATTTAATTAAAGTAACTGATAAACGAAATTCTCATTCGTACAAGGAAATGAAATTGAAATGTCAACGTCTACTCGTCTAGACATTATATATCTAAACAAACGGTTTATTATTTACTCAAAAATTTAATGCTTTTTGTTACATCAATAAAAACGAACAAATTGTTATGTTTTAAAAAACAGTTTCGATATAAATATTAGGGAGGAAACGACTAGCGTCCAATAATAAGTAAATTGATATGTATTATATCACTGACTTAAGCTTCTCCCCGTTCTGTGTACTATAAAGTTCTCGCAGAGGGGGAAATTGGAAACTCGCTATCGATGCTCAAACTCCTACCTACTACCTATATACTGCAGTGTCAGTACGCCGTACGAGGTATACTGAATTTATACGTTATTCCTCTTTATAACTCTATATTTTAAGTGAAAACGTGTATTTTTTAAAATATTTTGAGGTAAATATTGTTTTAAGTAATTTAAAATTTTAATTGTTCTAACTTTCTTGTTTTTTACTTTATATTTTATTGATTTTTCATGCTTTCTTTATCAGTAAAATTTGTATTGTTAGGGAACTAGAGTTTATAGTTTATATTAATCGTTTTATTTAGTTGTTTTGTTTTAACAATTAAAAATGTTTGAGGTTAGAGTAGTTCACATATTTTGTAAATTCTTTATTGTATTCTAATGTGATGTTTGTAACACATTATTCATCTATTATTATCTGGTCTTGTATTACTCGCATCAATAATGTATTCTACATTTTTTTGTTTCTTAAAAACAAAAAATTGCATCACTTAATTTTTATTTTTCATAATTTTTTCAATGGTATTTATTATTTAGTTTAATAAGTAATTAAGATTATTGTACATTGTTAACATAGTAAATTTCTTTATGTTTGCATTATGTTTAGATAGTTAGACATCAGAAATAATTATGATAATTATTTTTATACTTCAGAACACATTTATTTATATACTAATTAAATAATTGTTATAGATAACTAGAAACATTAACCAGATATGGCTATATCTATTCGCAATGTACTTCGAATGGGCATTCAGATTGAGAAGTCAAGTAGAAATATTTTTAAATTACAATCTAGGTGCCTTTCAAATGCCGTCCAAGCTAAAGTTGTAGAAGGTACAAATGGTGAAAAAATTATATCATCGCCTTATGGACAAGTGACATATCCAGAAACTAGTATATCAAATTATGTATGGGAAACTTTAAATGACTACTCAAATATGACTGCATTGGTATGTAGATTTTTGTTGAATTATTCAAAAGGTTTAAAATTAAGAAACCAACTGCATATATTAAAGTTATATATTTACATGCTCTATAAAAGACTGATAATACTGTTTAACTACAGCTATCTATCTCTTCATATGATATATCATACTTTTAATTTTGTATATCTATTAAAGTTTATCAGATTACTTTTCTTTTATCAGTTATTGAAAGTATCATTTATATGACTTTCTTTATAAAAACTACTATATTCAAATTAAATTTATGTAATTTTACTTTTGTAAATGTAATTGTATTTCTCAATAATAATAAAATGCAATTATTTAATTATTTTAATTTAAATTTATTAATAGGAATGTGGAATAACTGGTAGAAAGTATACTTATGCACAAGCAAGAGATTTTTCAAATTATGTTGCTAGAAGTTTGTTAAATATGGGTTTAAAACCAGGTGATGTTGTGGCCTTGGTATTACCAAATTTACCTGAATCTGCAATCTCATTTCTGGGTTGTTTGGAGGCTGGTATTATAGTTACAACTGTTAATCCTATTTATACGCCTGGTGAGTATACAAAGTTCAAGTATCTTTTATCAGTTAAATATATTTTAAAGTGCTTAGGTCATGATGAATTGTAAAAAGATTAAATTAATTCATATAAGATAATGTCATATATAATGTGTCTATATAAGTTTAAAATAGTTTATGTTATTCATATCAATTTTTTTATACTTTTGTTAGAACTCGTAAACAAAAGATTTTTTTATGTAGTATAATTCAATTTTATTGCTTTACTTAAAGGAACATTAATTTATTTACAGATGAAATCGCGAGACAGTTAATTTCGTCTGGTGCAAAAGTTGTTATCACATCAGCAGAGATATCATCAAATGTAATAGCTGCAGTAAATAAAAGTATACCTGGAGGGAAAATTATTGTCGTGAATGACGCTACAAAACCGATACCAGACGGTGTTATTCCATTTGAGGTATTTATAGAAAACGCGGATAAATGTAAATTTTTTATCAAACTACTACAATTAAATTTTCATATATTAACAGGATCTTATAACAAAAGGAAAATCACTTAATCCGATTCCATCGTACCATTGGTCACCGGATGATATTGCCATTTTACCATATTCCAGTGGTACAACTGGATTACCAAAAGGTGTAATGTTAACACATAGAAATATAGTATCAAATATAGAAATGATGAAACAAACAGTAGATGAATATATGCTTAGACCAGCTAATGGTAAGAATATTTAAATTTCTTAATTCATTTTTATTTATAATGAAAGTAAAACACTCGAAAGAAAAGTTTATCGATAATTATAATAGATAATTAAATTAGCAAAAAATGCATATCTTTTGAAAGTAAAGAGTTTCAAAGTACAAAGATAAATGTTGAATCTCCTGGTAATATGACGAAAATTGTATGTGTCATTTGTTTTGACCAGCATTTATCTCTGAAAGCGATGACTGTAATTAACTTATCTAACAATGATTGAAAGTGAATATAATATATATATATATATATATATATATATATATATATATATATATATATATATATATATAATATGAAGGTAACACCGTCATAGATAAAATTATTGTAATATTTCTTTTTATCATTTTTATGAATGCAAAGATCTTAAATTAAAAAGATGAAATAAATTTTTTTCTATTAAGTCAGTTAACATATATTTCTTTTAAAGTTATTTAATTTATAGTATTACATTATGTTTATTTTCTTTATGTAGGTGTTGATCAGGAAATAGTACCTGTAATTTTACCTCTATTTCATATTTATGGAATGACTTCAATTATGTTTACAAGAATGTCAATTGGTAGTAAACTTATTACACTGCCAAGATTCACTCCAGAATCATATATCAAAGTTTTAGATGATAATAAGGTAGTTAAAAGTTTATAAATTTTATAATATGTAACTTATATTTGAATTTAATTATGTATTTATTGTTATTAGGTTTCAGTATTAATGTTAGTACCACCTATTGTTATGTTTTTGTCGACTTCGAAATTAGTACAAAAGAAGCACCTTGAAAATGTATACAATATTCTTAGTGGTGCAGCACCTCTATCTAAAAGTGACGTTGAAAGATTTTACAAAAAATTTGACGTAGACCGGAATAGAGCTCGATTTTGTCAAGGTATAATTTGAAATTTTGATCTTTTCTACCTACTAAACCTGTTTTTTAATTCTCTCTTTATTATATTAATTACTTAAATAATTAAAAAATATGTTATTGTATCAAAGTTTTGTTAATTATTTTATAACAAGATATTTCTTTAAATTAATAACACTGTAAATATTAAATAATAATTTATTTTGTTAAGGATACGGATTAACAGAATCATCACCAGTATCTATGATTGAAAAAACTGGCGAAAAATATTCAAGTATAGGTAAACCCGTAACTGGATGTGAAGTAAGACTCGTCGATCCTACAACAAAAAAAGATATACATTCACCTGGTCAAACTGGTGAATTGTGGATCAGAGGACCACATATAATGAAAGGATATCATAATAATCAAAAAGCAACGGAAGATACATTAGTCGATGGTTGGCTTCTGACTGGTGATATTGCTTATTACGATGAAGATTTTGATTTCTACATTACCGACCGGTTAAAAGAACTTATCAAAGTCAAAGGTTTCCAAGTGAGTATAGACTGCCTTATCTATCACAATGATTGATTATTATTATTGAAGTTAATGATTATTTATAAAGTGAACTATAATTTAACTATATATTATAATTTACAAAATTAGTTAACTTTTTTTTAATAAAATATTGAAAATATTTAACAGGTTGCTCCAGCTGAAATTGAAGCCATTCTGAGATCACATCCGAATATTGAAGAGGCAGGTGTCATCGGTATACCAAATGAAAGATACGGAGAAGTTCCTAAAGCTTTTGTTGTATTAAAAGATAAAGGAGCAACGACGGAGGAAGAAATTCAAAATTTCGTTAAGAGTCAAGTTTCTGAATTCAAAGAGCTTCGAGGTAAATTTATGCTATAAACCCAAACGTAATTAAGTACTTTTCAAGGATAAGATTTTAGTATATTTACAATATTATTAGTTTTTAAAAACTTCGATTAAAAAAACAGTATTAATTATACTTTTGTTTTCTAGAGTAATTTTTATAAATTATTATTTTTTTACAGGAGGCGTACAGTTTATTGACGTTCTTCCGAAAAATCCATCCGGAAAAATTTTACGAGCGAAACTGAAGCAATAGTACTGCAAATAGATATTTTTGGCGCATTTGTTACATCATATTTTATTTATTACGGTTTACATAGGATATTTTTATAAGAATTTTTATAAAGTCAAATACTACTTAGGAAAATGTTCCAAGGAATACAATTGTAGTACAATTTTAACCTGATATTATTGTTCACCATGGAACAGTAAAAGAAACAAAAATGTTAGTTAATGAAAACTACGTTCAAATTTTGACATATTTTACGTGTTTTATATTTTTATATTTGAACAAATTTTATCTATTTTATACAAATAACTGTTTCAATAATTTTTATATTGCATTGTGCAACATTTACTATTTATATTACATAACACCGGTCGTTGATATTTATTTAAGATTGTATTGTGATTTTGTTATGTAGCCTTAAGTATTTAGTAATTAAGATTTAAAAAGTTATATTTCTATAATACTTGTTAAATACGGTTAAGAGTGAAAGCATGTAAATTTATAAATCTTATATTTGTATTATATTTAATATGAAGCAATAAAATATAGTTTTTTATAATATTAATTAAATGTTTTAATAATACTCTTAGATATAACAGTTTATAAAAAAATTGATTTTGCTTCCTCGTAAATAGAAGTATGTTTTGACATGTCTACAGTCCAAATCTAGTGTTTTTAGAAAATGTCGGTACGGATGAGTGTGTATCTGTGTGTGTTTATGTGTACACCAGCATATTTCTCAAACTATTTGGTTAATCTCGTTGGGCTTGGGCAAGAAGTTTTTTTTGGGTTTCTGAATTCGGGGAAAAAAATTGTTTTTCCATCTGTGGGTTCGCTTTGTTAATTTGTAGAGAATAAAAAAAACTTTGCTTTCGATTTGAATTTATCAAATTATCTCTATTAGTTTTTTAATGGGATTTCTCTAAAGTTTTCTAGGAATTAATGGGTCGATGGTGCTGAAAAAAATCATGATGGTAAAACATAATAGTGGCTATATGCTGTAAAAATTTCAAGTCATTCTATGTACTAATTTTTTTATTAAAAAAAATATTAACTGAAAAATGGCGTTTTTATGGAAAACGCTTGCGGGTGTAGAAAGCTTTCAATCCACTTGAAATTTAAGGAAAAGTAGTTTTTATGATTACAACGATTTATATATTTTTGGGCTAAAATTATTTGTATATTAATATTTGTAAATTAGAGAAGTAATTAAGCGTAACAAATGTTTTTTATGAAACTTTTGATTGTTCATATCTTTGAAACTAATCGGTCAGAATGGTGGGAAAAATCGTGCTAATAGAATATAAGTAATAGGAGCTATTTTCTGTAAAAAAAAAAAATATAACATAGAAGGGTTATTTTTGAAAAAATTTAGTTTCGTGGTAAAACATGCTTTTTAACAGTAATATATGTAGTATATATTTGTCAATGCTTATAGGTGGAGACGATATAATTAAGAATAATAAATTTCGTATTAGAATAATATATAACATATTGGAGCGATTTATTCATTTTAAAAAAGGTACGTGCCAATGGTTTACAGTTTTTATGAGAGTTTACAAAAATTTGTAATGTTTTTATTTTAAATATAATTATATTTTGTGAAATAATTTTAGCTTAAAGTATTTAAGCTTCTTAAAACTAAACTTCACCATCGCTACACTGGGATTATAATTTGTTGTATTAAATTAATGTAATAAATGTTTAGTTGCGCTTTATCTTTCTATGAAATAACAAAAATATCGTATGCGATCATACTATTTTGTAAAATAAATGAAAAGTAAAAAACCACAATATATCAAAAAGAAAATAGTTGGTATGCATAGTTAAGAAAATTTAAACAATACTAAATCTCATTTGTTAATTAGTATTTTAGCATACCGACAAAATGGTAAATCGAGAATGTCATCTAAAATACACTTGTACAAATGGAAATTAGGTTCGATGATCGATCACTCAATAATATTATGAGAACGAACGCGCCTCGTCTCTTTTACTCACTTTGTCATTCGCTACGGAATGTGAATTCGTCATGAGTAATTCAGCATAAATCAACATCGCGTCCGCATTAATTTGACTATTCTAATGCTTGAAAGTTTTTCTTTTTTTGTCTCCTTTCAAAACGCAGGTATATAATTCAATAAAAGCAAAAACCTCGAGAAAAGAATAAATTTGATGAATGGGAAAAGTTGTGAGTGCTTAAAGTACATTCTTTTAACGTATAAGAATGGGATTGAATTTTATTAAAGATTTTTTTATTGCTCTATTAGGGGAGGTTATAACATGTTTAGGGAAAAATTGTTATGAAGCTTGAATGATAACGATTTAATAGGAAAAGTTTTGATGGAAAGTTTTATTTTTATTCTTTTTAGTTTGGGTTATATTCAATATTGTTTATGAATAATAGGCTGCTTTATAAGCCATTTAGAAGTTACTGTAACTACTTTTCCTTTCTTTCTTCTTTCTAATTTTATTTTATTTATGTCTAATTAATCAATTAATCTAATTAATTTCCAAATAGATAATACTCGAAGAAAAAGATCCGCATCTCGTATTATTCTAATTTGGTAAGTTATATAGTAGTGTCCGCATAATTTTGAAAGGTTAACGGATGAAAAGAGACAATTTTCCCAAATAAAGAGAGAGAGGGAGAGAGAGAGAGAGAGAGAGAGAGAGAGAGAGAGAGAAATGGATTCAATTACATTTGATCAATCAGCAGCGTATTCTGGGCAGTGGCGCGGCGCCGGGCTGACGCGACGTTATGACGCCGATGCCCCTGTTTTTGCGATGCCAAAAGTTTGACTCCGGAAATTTGCTCCCCTTCCTTGAATCTTCTTTACTTGAGTCTCGTACATCTCAAGGACGTGGTGAAGATGAGATCCATCCGAAAATTTCTTTCGACTCGATCATTTTTCATACTTTCTTTCCTGAGAAATGCAAGCGCACATTTGATGTGATTTCATTTTTGAATTTGTTATTTATAATTTAGTTATCGCACGTAACGTGTTAAGATATTTTACGAACAATGGGAATTTAGTATACTTAACGTTTGATTTTTTTCACAGATAAAAAGTATATTTACTAAACATATGATTTTGTGTATACCGAGTCAAATAAGTTGGCACTATATAATTAACTGACGTTTTACACATATACATTTTATTTCTTTTCTCGCATTTACCAATATATATATTTGTTTTGCATATCGTTCATCAAATAAATAATAATTCCAAAAATCCAAGTTCTTATTTTTCAAATTATACAGAAAAACATTGGTATCAATATTAACATTGTTTGCTGAATATTTGGATTAGAATAATATTATATACATATATATGAGATCAGAAAAACTAATATAGAAAGTATAACTCTGTAATGTGTATTCATAAATTTTAATATTAATAAAACAAACATACGCATATATTCAGTACAAGAAAATATGAAAAATATTGAGATTCCTGATACACATACATTTTTCCCCATATATATATTTGCATTGTATATATATATTAAGCAAACGCGATATGTATGCAAAGAAATTATTTTTTTTTTTTTTTTTGCAATTAAATATAAGTTCTCATAAAATTAAATTATTAATAAATTCAGGTACATTCGATTGGAAAATACGATAAAAATTTCTGAATCTCCATTTCACATTCGTATACCAATGTAAGGAGCGGAGGGTAGTCGAGTGCGTTTGACCCGGATTATTCAAAATTTATTTTTCCCGCCGGGCGATAGATTGTACTTATATGCGAACCGGCCGGGCAATCGATAATTCGTTATTGGAAGTTTCTGCATAACGGAAGGTTTTATTGTCGAGATGACTGGTTTGAAATGTTCACTCGCTAATAATTCATTTACCCTATACCGCTCACTTTTTTTTCGTTTTTAAATGCCTGGCGTTCGGTTGATTTGAGGCGCACGCGTGTATCTGTATATATGCGCGTACAATTTTACGCTCTGTCACGGTGTATAACTCGATAAATTGTACGATTCCGCGCAACTTGGATAAATTTATAATTTTTATATATGAATAAAAGAAATTTCACGTTTTTATTGGAAAAAGTATTGATAATGTTTTATTTTTATATTTATGAGATATATATTTATATTTTTTAATAGCTTAGACAAAGATTTCCGCAAATGATTTCTACAATTTTTTTTTAATATTTATTTTTTAAATAAGTAAGAGTCATTTTTTCTTCTTCGTCAGATTTCATGTGTTGTTATTAAAAAAAAGGTATAACGTGCAAGGAACAGTTTAAAAATCATAGGATAAAGTATATACCATTAGTTTGATTATAGTGGCGGATAATAAATAACTTATACTGCATTACTACACCATTTATTATTGCAAATTCGAAAGTCGATAAATGGTTAATAAACAGATGTTACATTCATACACACGTATACAGTCTTTCGTAACAAAAGGTTAATTAAATTGTCAAGACCAGATAATTTTGTATAAATGTGCACATTTTAAGCTTTATTTACCAGTTTACTTATATGCGCAGACACGCGTCAATTTTGCTTACTGGCATACATCAATATTGACAAATTTTTTCTATCAATTTAAATAAATTTATAATCGACCATAAATCGATTTTCTCAAGTTGAATAAGCTCTTACCAAAAATATAAATAATACGAATAAAAAAGTAAACTTTTCCATTCTCATCTTTCAATTCTCTGTAGAGAATATTTCAGGGTAGTCTATTATTGGTTTCTATCATGAATCGTTTCTACCTTATCTTCGTTTTTTTTTTCTTACATCGCAAGAGCTTTTCTTCTTTTCACGATTCATTCTCATTTCTTTCAACGCTCTTCGATTCTTTGCATTATCATCGCCACAGTTTGCCATTTCCGGGTTCTGTTTACTTAGCCCCCCAGGCATGACTTTTACCTCCCTCCTTTACATTTCGAAAGTGCCTCGTTTCTTCTTTAACCCCTTTTTGCAGTCACGCGATTCACTCCAGGATAGTTATTATTACTTTTACGGTGTAGTCTCCTCTCTCTCTCTCTCTCGCTCCCGCTTTGGCTCTCTTGAGATTGTTGAATTCAACCTCGCGACACTCGATTTTTAGGATATTGCGAGTTTAGAGTGGTATCTTATATGTATATAGTTTTTTGATATTTACTATTTGAATTTAAACTTTTCAAATTTATGATAAGAGAGTATTTATTTACAAATATTTATGAATATCTATGCGTTATAAAGAATATCAATGAATTAACGATTAAGGGTAAACGGGAAATATTTTATTTAAATATTTGATCGTTTCGTGTGATTGACGTATACGTGTATGGATTATAGTTCAAATTTAGTTTATATATAAGAAATTGAAGTTTTAGCTATAACTTATTTTACCTGTACGAGAAACACTGACATAAAGTAAAAACCATCTCAATATATATAAACAACATCACTTTTTTTGATGTTATACATTGTCGTCAGAAGTTGAGTAAAACCCATAAAGGACCTTTTTATTACAATTTCTGAATATATTTAGATAATATTAAGAAAAGTGTGAAAAACCGTATGAAGAATATAACTTTGCGAATTTTTGATAAAGTTGCATAGAATATTTTAAAAATATAAAATCAAGTATATTTAACATTTTAAAATGCATTATATCAAAAGGAAATTTATAGTATGTTTTCCGCGTGATATATCGTTGCACAAAATGTTGCTACAACTAACGAGTCGCATATATTTTTTGTGCAATCACTTTTTCCTATTCGAACGACAATTTGCAATAAATAGTCGTACAAAAATCTATTTCCTAGAACGTTTTAGAAAAGGTAGAATATTCGTCTCTGGGGGTCATTTTTAACTGGAAAGAAAAATGCTACCCTTCATAACTCGATGTGGTCTACATTTACTACAAGTTCAAGATTTTTTGAATTTCACTGCGCCGGATACTTTTTCTTCTATGGCTACGACAATATTGCGTTTTTCAACCCAGTGTAACTTACACATTTTAATATTTAAAGTTATATTATACAGTATTTGAAATCGTATTATTTATAAAACAAAATTATCATTCTGATGAACGGTAATTTTTATAACTTTTTTACCAGAGTATTTGGATTTTTACAGAGAGAAAGTAGTAAAAACTCAAAATAAGTAAAATGAAAAGAACGGTTTAGAAATCTACTGAATCTGATTACAAATTATCTCAGATCTTTCTTCTTAGAATTTTCTTTCAGTGGATTCAGGGTTTGGGCTTTCAAGGACCTTAATCTATCAATTTATCGCGGAGACTAAATTTAAAATTTTCTTTTATTTTAAAACGTTAATTCCAAAATTTATACGAACGTATCAATTTATTTTTATTAATACATTGCTATATAATATTATCCTTCATATATAATATTTACGAATAAAAATGGAAACGAGAAATTTATACTTTTTAAACTGTTTGAAAAGCTCAAGTGATTAATCAAATAAATCTTAATTAATCGTGATAAATTTTTCAGACCATCCAAAATAAGAAAAATACCAATAATTGATAGGAGAAGCTGTAAAATTAAACGCAAGACGAAAAATAAAAGAAAATGACAAGGAGCAACAGCCGAAATTCTCGTCTCCAAAAATAGAGTTTACGATGTAAAAGCGTTGGTAAAAAACAATCGTCGAGAAAGGACATAGGTATAAGGTAAACCCTTACCACCCGCATCGAGGCCATAGACCCATCCTCGGGGGCTCAAGGGGTTAATAACTCTATTTAAGACGTTCCTAACGATTTTCTCCACCTCTTTTCACTCCCTTTACTTTCCGGCCGGCCTGTCCGTCCTCCTCCCCCTCCCCGGCCCCCTTTCCTCTACCGCCACCTCCTCCTCCTCCTCTTCTTCCTGTGCTCCGTCGGTCTCTTTCTCCCGCGGCGTTGGCCCCTTTTCCACCACTACCACCCCTAGCTACTCTACCCCCGGCGCGACGACCGACCGCCTACACCCACACGTCCCGTCGCTCAGTCGCTCGCGCACCCTCTAACGGAGAGGGTGGCTTTGCTCGCGTTTCATTCCTCGCTGTTGTTGCTCTACGTGACGTTGCTCATGAAGAAGGTGATGCGAGTCCATCCTCTCGTTGCACCTCCTGCATCACAGGTAACACCCTCTTTAAGCTCTTTCTCTCCCTTTACCCAGACATTTCATTTAATTGTTACTCAAAGAGTGCAGATACAACGATTGATCAGTCAAGAGGTTACCACGTTTCGCGATCTCAAACCAACTTGTATTCTTAGTACCGGTTTATCTTACACTCCTAATTACTCGGACGAGTATATTTTAATGGACATTTTAGTTTTTCTCTTTTTTTCCACATGCCCAGTGGTGTGTTTATTTTGCAAGAGTGAATTTTGATAACTCAACCATTCGGTTACAATTTGTTTACCTTTCTACAATGACTGTTGTTATCGTTGTATACGCATTCAATATTGTTTGTGCATTTGTTGTTAAAGTTAAACACCGAGCATTATTACATTACTGTGTGTATCTGCAAAGCGTGTTAAATATTTTAAATCGGGGTATCTACATTATTATCTTTATCCTATTGGTCCGTTTAATTTTTTCATTGTTTATTGATAATTCAGATATTTTCTCCGTGCAAAATAGCGGAATTGATCTGATTTACGTATTTAATTTTAATCACGAATTATCAAATATTATTAATATAATGAATATTTCAAAATGGCATTATACTATACGAATGGGTATTTGTATAAAACTTATAAATATATTTAATTATCATCTTTATTATTCGTTTATCAGGGTAGTATAATATTGTTTTCCAAATTTTAACACCAACGTGTACATTGTGATGTCACACGTTTTATTCCAAAATAATAATAAATTAACATGTTACAACACTCTAGTGTTTTACTATATTTTCTATATTTAAAAATAAATATAAAAATAAAAATAAAAATAAAGAAAGTGTAGGTGTGATAACAAACTCGGGTGCTGCATAGCTTCACGCCTGCTTTGGCACTTATAGGCCATCGATCATATTTATTTGCCAATTACTTTCTTGATTTCGTGTATTTAATTTATATGTAATATTCATTTATCAATAAACGTCATTCATCCCAATTTTATGTTATTCTAGCGAAGGAAAATAAAATGCATATATAGATATATAGGTATAATTCATTTTTATTCACTATTGTTAATTATATAAATAGTTTATTGTTATTAATAGTGATGTTGACTATAAAAACCTGCGTTTTCAAATTTGTTTTCTCAATATTTTCAACGTTTAAAAATGTGTACATATCGTGCAGTATAATGTTATTATTATTATTATCCTAACAACGGTTGATTAATAAAAATTTTTGGTATAATTTATAGTTATATGTTAATCCACATTGTAATAACATCGAACGGCGTTACGGCAAGTTTGATAAATCTCAATTTGAGGACAGGTGACGCATGAGGGTTATCGTAAAAAGAATTAAACCGGTCCTTTTTCTCATCTATCTGTATCATACTGGAAAAATGAGAAATGAAATGGGAAATTATTGTATCACAGGAGATTATGTATACGGTAAGGTTAACGTACAACAGACGAAAATAATAATAGAAAACATGTGAAAAATGACGTGTCATTTGTAAATAAACATATCACCACTATTATTAGTATTATTATTAATATTTAACGTGCGTAGATTTAATATTGCACGACCAAAGATGACTGAGCGAATCCGATTAAATAATACCGTCCATGTGTCTATGTATTTCTATTTGCAATATACTTTTTCATATTTTTGCAGAGTCGTGATAAAATTTTCCAGCTGAAATTTTTCTCTTGGCATTGCGAGAAAGAAAAGTTTACGATTCGGTGACTCTATTTTGCAGTTGTTTAATTGATTAAAGCGCGCACCGCGGAGAGGATTTAAATGTTTAATGTATAAAATTTCATTACACACGCGCCTTTAATTCGATTAAAAAGTACGCAGACCGTTAAATATAATTTTGAATCTATTTATGCGTTACTATATCATCTCGTATTTATGCGAATTCTCATTTTTTTATATACTTAAAATAGTCTATAAAATGATAATTAAAGAGTGATCGATAGATAATTATTTATTATTACAAATAGTTTTTGATATTATTTTTTTCATTTACGTTGATCACTCTTTGGGTTTACACAGCATTATAATTGAAAGGCGTAGAGCGCACTTGATTTAATATGCCATGATTTGACAAAACACAGAGTCTATATATCTAGAATAATTTCAAATATAAATATTGGCGAGTTTCAGTTGAACGAATTCATACATGGTAAAATGAAGTTAATATTATCGATCTCAGTTGCACATGAATTAATTTTGTTGTAAATACCTATGGAATCATTGTAAACCTTATGATTCCTTTATCTATTTGTTCGACAACATTTTGATTTATGTCTTCTGCATTAAAATGCATAAATTCATTATACAAATTCACTCGCTACTTTTAAAGTTATGCAATTGGTCGTTCGATTTACGATACGGCATAATAGTTAATAACATTATACACTATCGAGTAAATTGTTTGAAAATTTATCTCAAATCTTTTTAGGCACGAATAAAAAATTATAAACTGAAGGAATTATATAAATACTCTAAAATGTGCATGAAATTTTCAGTAATAAAGCAGCATAATATAATTTCAAGCTAATCCTCTTATAAATAAACAATATCAATTTACGGTTACGGTACCCCATTGTATCTCAAAAGGAAACGCCTGGAACTATACGTATAAAGTTGCTAATCCATCAAACCACATAAATTTCCACATATATCCAACACAGAATTAGGTACGAGAATTAATGTAAAACTGAGGTGTATAGATATATATATATATGTAAAATCCATTGCGTCCCATCATATAAATGACGATATTGGCCCAATAGTTATGTACATAGGTATTAAAAAAATTTGGAATGTAACCCCAGGCATTGATTTGCAAGCACTCTCTTTTCCTTCGTCTCGCATTTCGTCATTTTCTCGCCTTTTCCATCCTTGGGAATCGGATAATCGCGCGAATTCGGTACCGAGAGGATAGCTGCATTCAAATGGCGCAGCGGGCGAATAATTTGCATAAGTTTCTCACTATCCCTATCCCTCTCTCAGTCTCCCTTACTCTTTCTGGTGCAAGTATCTCGGTTACTCTCACTCTGTCTCTCTGTGCGCTCCCTGGAAATGAAATTGGACGTGAACTCCCTATTCACGCTATTCGTCTCCCGCACGGCTATAACCTTTGAACTTTGACTAGAGCGTGAGATAACAAGAGGGAGGACGATCTGATCCCGTTTTTATTGCTTATTAACCGCTAGGATCATGTTCCTCCATTAATCATTTCAATTTTCGGGAGTTTCATTTTTTTTTATTTTACCGGTACCTTATATTTTCAGTTTATTTTACTATACCTACCTTTATTCTCTCATGCTTATGAACGAATCGGGTGAATATGATAAATTATAAGCATGTATAATCAAGGCTCTGTAACAAAACTTCAGAAATGTATTGTTTACTGAAATATCAGTAGTGTATAGTTTAGATAAAATAATATTGCTCCGAAGATTATTATCAGAATAGACAGATAATACCTTGCATTATCGTTCTTAGCGCAACACGTTCTATACACCAGATTGAATTTTGGAAAATGAAACTCACTATACAAAGTAATTTTAGATCCTGACCGACTCACACGAGCGGCAAAGTCTTTTGTCGATCGTTACGGTTTCATACGTGGCTCACTCTCCTTCCTCCCCCTCTTGTATATGTTAACGGGAAATCGTTAAACAAGAAACTCCAATCAAAATTTACGAGTACTGGCGAAAAGCGCTACTGGAATCGTTTCTCCTTTACTAAAGTTAAGTGTTAGATCGAGAGGCACAGTTATTATTCTACTTTTTTTTTGTTAACGGCTACCGCCCTTTTTCGCTTTAATTACTTTGTTATGTTATTCACATACGTAGATTTTCACAAGCAAATATGTGAGAAAGCTGTTTTACCGGCAGACCATCCTTGTCTCGATCAACGTAGATGACGATTCGTCTTAATTTATTTAAAATTCAATGTATAAGAAAAAGATCGTGTTAACACTTCCGGTAACAGAGAGAGGGATATTTGACATACCCATGTACCCATGGAAAACATTATCATCCAATCTCTAGTAATTATTAAGCAGCTCCCGAAATTTCGGTTAACGAGCTAATTCACGGAAAGTTTTGAGACGCCTATAGTGTTTCTCTACACTATGATGATAAGATTATATAACGACAAAGCGAAAACAAATTCGCTGCTCACCTTTCGCGCACGCTTAAACTCGCGCATTCAATTTAAATGGTGCTACGGTGCTTTTATAAAGTAAGACGAGTTTATTCTTAAACTAAACTATTATGTGTTCCTTCCGTACTAACTAAGTTTTCCTTGACTTGTAATTAATTAAACTATGATTTAGAATACTTGCTACGGGTGAATACTAAACGGGCAAAGTTATTCATAGAGTAGCAAATAGTGGTATAAGAGAAAGAGGGAGGAGGGGGGGGGGGAGGTTGGAGGGGGTACGTTAGTTACATGCTTCGTATATAATATATAAACTGCAATACTAACGTCCACCTAAAGATACCTATACATATACGATGTGCGAAAGGTAAATCTTCTATATTACAGTGATTAATTTAGTCTATTTAATTTTTATTTATTCACGGTATACATATATTTAACAATTAGCCAAACTCATTGATTTTTATGCTCATTACCTGGTGGGAAATGGAAAAAAATGTTTTGATCAAATATTAGCCAATTCTTTTTGATGAGCTTTTCGTCAAGAACTATGACAAAATAGTCAAAAAGTCTTCAGGATGTGCACATGGGTTCATTCAAGCATTTGTTGAGACGATTTCCGTATGTATACGCGAATGTTACGTTTTGTACACTCGGAAATTGTTGTGTAAATAAATTGTATTAGGCGAGTTTTCAGAAATATTTCTGTAATTTACATCAGTATATGCTAACTAAAAAAAAATTTTAAAATTAAACAAATCTCTTCAACCGAAAGTTTTGTTGAATCTTTACTTAATGAAGTATGTTCTCCATATGCAGTTCTAAATAATTAGGTTAATGAGTTCATACCATTCTTTGACCTTTTTGGATGAAAATACGTCACGTGTAACTAGATACAATGACTAATACTACGTAATTAAAAATTGTCTCAAAAAAAAATAGTAAATTTTTCTACCAAAGTCGTATTGTAATGTAAATCAACCGAAAGTATTAAACTATAATTTAAATTATTATTTATTGATTTGTAAAATGAAGATACATGTATTATATTGAAGTAACGAAACTGCACCATCAAAGAGTTAATATCATTATTATTTGTAACTTAGAATATACTTCCTGGGAAGATCGAAGGGTGAAATGGAGAATTTTCGCAAAATGACTCGTTATAGACGTCGCACACCTTACACCGAACTTGCATTACAGTACTCGAGTTAATTTCCCTTTATAGGACATAAGAGTCAGACGTTGTAATTATCTCTCGATTATAGTCAGCTTTGTCTCAAGCTCGAGGTATTTGACTTTGGCTTTATTATACTGTAAGTGTATTGTTCCGGTTCTTAAAGCTCGAAACGTGCTTTCATTTTCTTTCTCTTACCTACCCTACAAATAAACTCTTTTTTTCTGTGCCTCTTTTTTATATTAATACGCTTTGAGAGCCTAACTACTGTGATTTCGTAGAGTAATATTTAGTTTTACCGTAATTACAATGTATTCTAAGATTACTCTTTTTTCTTTACGCCAAAAAATTCAAGTTGTACATTGAATTTCTTATTACAGACGGGGATGCTGCTATAGGCGAAGACTAAATTTTAGAAAAATGTTTTTAAATGGACAATTTGAGATAGTCAGGTTTGGCTTAAATCCAAACTCTAATCTAAATATTCAGATTTCAAGAGAAATACATAAGTAAATGCAAATTTCGTTTACATACCTTTTAAAGAATTTCGAGAAAGTCATATTTTCATCTCAAAAATTAGAAGCACGTTGATACACATTCTTCTTCTTTTTTTTTGTTAAATAAGTATCGTTCTTCAAATATTATTCGAAAATAATGAGTTGCAGTAATGATATAATTTAAATGTACTGATTGAACATTTTTACGACATCTTTAGGAATGCTTTTTAAAATTCCTCACGAGACTCGAAATAGAATTTTGAATATATGCTGGATAATAAATTCAATGGGAGAATTATTTATCATTTTATCCGTTTATACAATCGTTTCATAAAGTTTTCAGCTTTTATTTAATAATTTATATACACACGTAACTTGTCAAGATTTCCTTTGTTTGTTTATTTTGAGGAAGTAATAGTGAAAGTGTAACTTCCGTTTTGTTAATAATTTTATTTGTGATTTTACGTAACTGCACAATATTGACGACTTCGTACAGATTTATAAGAAAAATTGTACTAGATGATATCAAAAGAAAAATGTTATTTTATATTGCAATATCAATGGTATATATTTTATGAGTAATATTACGGTACGATAAATAAGATGTCTGGAAGTAATGAGGTGAAAAATTAGTTTCTCATTTCTTGTCAAAGTTTTGATTTCTCAAGTTCTGCGTTCTGGTTCTTAAACTATAATAGACGGGATTAGAGTTAATTATGTATTTCCTCGCATTATCGATTAGCTTCATTAATTTAATATAAAAGGCTAATACAAATGGTTTTCTTCTCTACATCCTCCAAAATTAGCGGCTCTAATTGTCTATTTCTCGTTGATGCTACTTGCTTCGTCTCCGAAATTCCTCTTTCAAATGATATCCCTTAATACAGTAACAGATTAATGTCCTACAATATTCTCACCCTCCATCCATCTATATATAGCCGAAAATCATTCGAAATTCTCATCATGAAACTTCATCAGTCTAAATCTTTCGTAGCGTAACTGATAGTAATTACCCACTAACTTACCAGAATTTTCATTCGCGTACTCCAACCTCCTCCCAAAGCGGTATGATTAATCTTACAACTGGAGTCAGGATATTGGATAACTGGCCAGATATATACTCCACCTGTACACACGAGCGCACACACACACACGAGCACACACCACACCCATATTTGTACGTACAGACAAAATTAGAAACCGTAAGTAGCAGTTGTCAAAGGGGTAAAATTTCTAACCAGAAATCAAAGTAATCATAAGCTCACTCCGAAATTCTCGGTTGAATAATTCATAAGCTTAATATCTTGCTGTGAAAGATGCAGAGAGGTATAATATTACAAGACACTGATATTAGAATTCCTGTATATAGTATGTGTGTTATATCTTTGTATGTTACGCTTTGTAGACGCGTCTTGGTCGATTAGGATTTACAATTGAATATCTGTTGGTTGTTCTCTCCCTCTCTCTTTATGCGAATCGTGACTGTACGAAGATTCTTCGCCTTATGGTTAATCCCGATAGCGTCATTGATTCGAGTGGACTCGTACTTAGCGTCGTGGCTCGTTAGATCATTGTGATCGCACACCACCCACCCGGGAATACGATTATCCTTCGAGCGATTCGTGCTGAAGGGATCATGTTAATTAATGGTTTATCGGTCTTGGTTAATTTAAAATTTCAGCTTGATCAACTAATTCTATATGCACTGAATTTCAATTCAAAACGCATGATATTTCGATATTATTTTTATAATATTGATAAAAAGATGATTCGAAATATTTTACAGCTCTTTAAAATAGGTATAATTTTTCACAATAGATACGTTTTTCGTGGTAATTAAACGAAGGTGCCTTAATTCAACGTTCGATTAATGTAACAATTTAATTAATTGCAGGAACATAAAAAAATAATTCTTATCCAGACCATAGAGTTATTGTTGATTGCTAGAATGACCATAAGACAGAAAAAAGACCGTGTTAGAAATTTTCGCCTAAAAATAGAATGTCGAGTTACCGGTCCATGGACGATCAGCCAAATGTGTAAAACGAGAAAAAAAGGGATAACAAACCAAGTGGAATTTTGGTGTTACTTCTGGGTTGATTTGAATGCGCACGCGCAGTATCGTTGAACCGTGTACCCGTCTGAATAGCCAATTACCTACAATTGACGCAAATCTTTAGACCATTGACCCAAAAGCAACCGCAGTGATACGTGCGGAATCAAAGCCGTGAGGAATGTCAGTCTCACCTCGGTAGAGACAGTGATAAACAAGCTATGCGGAAATTGGCTTTGTCCTTTAATTTTTGGATGACTTGTATTGAACTTGCTAGAAGTGATGTTTAGTCGAAACAAGGTATACCTTTCATGTCATACCTTCATTCCCGTTGGCAAATGCATTTTATTCGATTAATTGAATTATTTATGTAATTAACTGTACAATTCGGTGTCTTTAAAGATGTATTCTACTCGGAGAGAATGTTGTTATAAATATTCATTTTTGTTAAACACCTGATATTTCTCAGATTTGCCTATAGAATTAGGAAGTTCTATGCAGATTGCTGAGAAGAACAAAGAAATCTGGACCGTCATTTTACCATTTATATTTAATCCCAATCATGTTTTCGTATAACTTTTATATGTATCATGGTTAATCGACTTTAAGCACAATTCGTTCAATTTTAAATGAAATCTGGCGTTTGTATAAATTTAATAATAAATTTATTTCATTTCTACAAACCTTCGCAACACTAATATTTGCATTTCACAAGTATTTAATTTTAAAATCATCTCGTTCCGGTGTACACCTTTTATTTTTTAGTAACGCGGGATAACAAGGATATATATTATATAAGTATAGGTACACATCCTCATGTGTAATACAATAATTCGCATGGCATAAGCTGAACCACCTGAAATCGATATATTATTGGACTAATGAAAACGGGTAAATGGAGTCAATCAATTAAGCTGGTAATAGTAATTGATAAACCTGGAAAACACGTACATTAATTTCATAATGCTACAATTATTTATCATTCGGTTTAATAATGAGAACGTCACAACGGACACAACATATAACGAGCTGTTCTATATATTTTTTTTACTAGTATATATCTAAGAACCTCTTATCGAAATGAAGATTATCAATCACATTTTCTAACTTGCGAAAGTAAACGTTTGTAATAAGATGAAAAAACAAAAAAAAAGAGGAAGGAAGTTTAGTAGAATGGTTCGATGTGCATTTATCTTGGAAAGGTCCGATTTTTTTTTAATCAACTCACCTTTTTCTTCCCTCTTGGTGTATTTGCATAGGTGCACCTATATACATGTGCGAGCACGTTATTCGGCTTAATGAATTCTCATTAGTTTGAGTGTTACGGACAATGAATCAACATGGATTGCAATTGAAGATGACGCATGATAAGCTGTTTTCTATTACTTAAAATCTTATAATGTAATAATGAAAAATGATATCATTTACGTATATAAAAAAATTTTTAATGGACTTACCTATTATTACTTATTGCTTTTCCCTAGACGAATAATAATTTTTGGTAGGTCTTCTTTTCTTGGTGTCGAAACGCACAATAATTATCGTTTCAAATTCACTTGGTGTCGTGTAATTGAACATTTTGCAATTTGAATCCATTTTGATGCTTGCATATAATATTTCCGTGGGTGCACATTTTTGGTATTCAAATTGAAATTACTATGCGGTACGAAGGATTAGCATATAACAAGTGAGAAACTTTAAAACTCATATAAATTTTTCAATTTCCAAGTGGAAAAAATATCAGCTCAATTTGTTTGTATCAAAATTATATACAACTGAATCAAGATTTTTTTATTGTGATTTTTGAGATATGCGTTTAATACTATTAATACATCTACTTAATTTGAGGACGATTATAATCATTATTTGGGGAGGTACATTACGTAATTGTTTAATTGGGGCTGCGTCTCATTAATCGGTTGCGGATTTTGATATAGCGCTTTAATTTTACTTGAATTATCCATTATTGTACGTTGCTACTAATTTTGTTTGATCATCACGATTACGTATGCAATTGTAATATTATACATTATATTTTTAATTTAAAATGTAAGACTTTAATTTAAAAGACCTATACTTAAAACTCAATTTTTATAGTTTAAACGCGAACCTGTACAACATATAATAAGCTGAAAAAATGTAATTAACTTTTTCTGCGATCTGAGACATTTATTAAGTTAAATTGTGACTTTGAATGATTTAAATTAGGTTTTCATTGAAATTTTTTCATCAAATAAAATACGGCAACTTCCAAATTTAAAAGAAGAGAACAAAACAATTGATATGCACTGAGAGGGGGTTCAAACCACTTTGCATTTAATTGCCTCCTCGATGGGAGGGACAAAAACTCGGTTCCCGTGAAATTGGTAACGATTCGTCCTTGGTATTCTGAATATTTATCGACGCACGTAGGCTACTGCATTACCGAGTGCGATAAATGTAGGGGTTTTGAGTGCGCGCTGAATATTTCTAGGTTAGCCCTTTGACGCTCATGCGAAAAGGAAAAAACAAATGTGCGCTTCGTCGTTATACAAAAGTTGGTTGTTACGAGCGTGCAATTAGCGCTTGTCGAATTGGGTGCGCTTGGAATGGAAACATAATGGTCGACCTCGATTTTTTTACTTCGTTCCTTTTATTTTTTCAACGAAAAAAATTCGAACGACTGATTTTCATTGCGCAAAGTTTACTTAAAAATCGAATAATGCTCGAAGGGGAGTTGGAGTTTTTTCATAGTTTCCAATGAACTGATTTAGTTACTAGTTACCAAGCGTTTGTCAAAACTTTGAATAGTATTTCACGAAATTTCGATTGACTTTTTATTAAAAAATCGAAAAGTGGGCGAAGAGAAATCAATAATTTGCAAAGTGTTTTTGCATACAGCTAATAGTTTCATATTAATTTATAAAATATAGTGCAGGAAAGTTAACGGTAAAGGGGTTAAAACGTATATATTTCTACATGTATTTTAGAAAAATCGGTTTGTCGATACGTAGTTTTAGGATGCAAAGTAATGTAGTTTATATGAATAATTCATGCGTATGGACCCACGGGAGGTTTGACAAAAAAACGCAGGGAAGATGTTGTGGATGCTGTAAATATTATAAACGTGTGAAAAAAAAATTCTGGGTCAATGGAGTTCTTCTGGATATTATTCAGAGATAAAATCGGATAAAATTGAAATTATAATTAGTTTTAATATATTTTATTTCACGAAATTTTTGAAATTTTTTAACACAAAATACTTGGTTAAATTAGATATATATATATACATATTTGTTCTTTTTTAAAAAATGTTTTCAAATTAAAGTAATAAAATTTTGATGTGTAAAATATTCTTTATTAGTTCTATTGCAGGAACGTAGTAATAATGCAGAATGCGTTTGGTTATGTTCATGAGTCATCAAATGTCGATGGTCTCATAATAATTTTGAAACCATGTTGACTCCATATCACCTAGTTTGAGTGAAATCGTAATATCGTTTCCCCAGTATTTCGTGATCTAATAACTAGCTGATATTCACCTTGTAACTGCGTGCGTGGTGATTCTTTAAATAAATAGTACGGATAAATGTGTCGGTCCAGTTTACAGAAAGAAGATAAAAGAAAACTCTAACGTGATCTTTCTTTCGTTAGATAAACATATGAAAACATAAATTCAATTTGAAAGCTAAATTAACAATAAGAAAAACGTAACTATTTATACTTCCAAATTTCAAAGATCCCAGATGGTTTACTCTCGAAGCAACAAAGAAAGCAGAAATCTCATGAAAAATTCATAATTAATTAAAACAATGAATTTAAGAAATAGAAAAAATAAAAGGAGATGACCCGCGGGGTTGAAGAACCTCATAAAACACTAATTTCGATGCAAATCATAAAAATCCAGGGCAATAACGTTGAAATCTGCAGTAAGAATGCGGAACCTCCTTAATATTTCACAGCAGCCGGCTTCCTTTTTTTTGTAAACCCCTTTTCGCATTTTTATCAAGATTCTCTCGTATACGTATAACCCGACGGGCCATTCATTAACAAAAATAGAAAGTAGAAACGAAAGATTCACCAGTGTGAAATATAGGTTGACTCGAAATTCGAAATACTTGGCGTATAGTATATACATAGAATCACCTGACCTATGCGTAAAGTTAACACGTATATAGAGATCCATCCAGTGCAGAGATGTGTACGTATATATATATATGTACATAGAAGGGCAGGTGACGGCACTTGCTCCCTATACATTGTTGTTCACGGGTTAAAAGCTCTTCGATGTCGGCCATTAAAGGGTAATTTGCGGAGGGGCGAACGACGGCGGATGCAGCCTCAAACGCGATGGAATTGCACGGCACAGCCGTGACATGACTGAGAGAAGGATTTGCCAATATGAACAATCGCTGCGAGGCCTCCAACTTCTTTTTCTTCCTCTCTTCCTCTCTTCCACTCTTCCTCTTTTTCTCCTTCTTCTTATTCTTTATCCGAGGGATGAAAACCTTTGGCGAAGAATGCGGTGTAATGGAGGTGGTTCTCTTTTTTGCGACCGCTGCATCTACGGGTTATTATATATATCTATATATCATATATATAGACCAAGATTTATTGGATTATGGATAGCTCGGGACGCCGGAAGAAAATCGTTTTTTGATTTAGATACCCAACGCGAGGTTATGTAACAAAGTGTTAATGTGATATTTTTTTTTAAATTAACCTACTTTTCTTACGGATGTACACACTTTATGGCTTTTTCTTTTTATAGTTATATATATCATTCGGTCTTAATTTATTGCGACAAGATGCTAAAATGTTGCTTTGAATGTTCCATGGTTCGGAGTAGTGGTTTGATTTAACGTTAGTTACAGCTTCTGATGGTATTGAGATTGCGTAATTAAACTAAAGATTACATTCGAGGGACGTTCGTGATGTTGGCTACGTTAAACAATGATCAACCCGTTAGAGGAATTATAGAATAATATTCAACTGTTACAAGTACATGGGGATTGTAATTAAAAATTTTTATAACTACGCTTTTAAAAGAGACAGATCTTTCGCCACCGCAAGTAAATTGTTACATGTATATGGAATTTAATCACAAAGTTTTAACCTAAAATTTCGTTCCTAATTATTCAAAAACATATATAATTTTTGATTTCGTAGGAATTACACGCTCAATTTTCCAGAGTCCCTGTAATTTTCGCTGCTAAAACTTGTGCTATTACAAAAGAGATGCATAAACTTTACACATAAACTTGAAATAGAATGCAAAATCATTAAAGTTATTTGAATAAAAAGATAATTTAGTGCTTACAACTACCTCGATTTATTAAAGATATTAAGCACAAAATTCTCCAGTGTAAACCAAAACTTGTAACTTTTATTTTATCGCGCAAAATTTTAGTAATATACAAATATATTGGTGGAAAATACCTTTACGACCGAAGCAGCGTAACTATATATATATAATTATAGTTTTTATTAGATAATGGTAGTTTTACATTTACAAATAGTAGTTGATTTATTTCCGTAAAAATATTTAAAATTACAATTGCTGATTTACGGAATAATTTGGATAGTTCTGTATTAGGTCGTATTCAACAATAAAACGGATTCTGCTGATCTCGATAGATAAGTAAGTAGCGTAAACCAAATAGCATTGTTCAGAATTACATGCTTCAAACTATATATATGTATATTGGTCACTCGCACTTACCTGATGCTGCTGAATGCATGACGTTTCTGCCATCACAGCAATTGGATAAGCCTGAAATTGTGTAAACTATTATTCGGTGCGATCTATTCACCATGAAAACTTAATAGTTTGAGTAGTTTGTACCAGTCAGATTTGACAAAGATGTTGGTCAGCATTAACAAACGAACTTGGCTACTCTTAACGTTGGATATTTATAATAAATAAGATTACGCAAGTAAACTAAGCAAAAGTTATTTGTAACGTGGGAAACCTTCACTTTGTACTAAACTAAATTTTTAAATATATATACATATTTAAAGTTTGACCAGAATTTAATGAATATAATAGAACATTCAAATGTCTTACCTAGAACGAGCATCATCCATTTATCCTACAACCCATACGTATAAAATTTTGAAAAGCTTCAGGTTAAATAAACGTCTCCATTCTCTTGATGACAGGTAATGGATATTACACCAGGAAGATAAAAAAGAGATATAAGGTAAAGAAACGGAAAAAAAAGAATTACACGATATTGTCGATGGTTTAAGTTCTCATCAGCTGTAGGTATTTTAATCGGTAAGTGCAGCCAGTAATCCCCTCGGGATAATCCGTGCTCTCTTTTATCTCTCTCGTTCCAGTGGAAAGGCTTAGAAAACCTAAGTCACACGCTGAGCTTTTCCACCGTGTTCTTCCGGCAGGTAATGCGGCATTAGAACAATTATTGTACCCATTTAGAAAATCAGTGACAGCTACTCCCTCAACCCCCCCTCAACCCTTTATCCCTCCCTACGCCGCTCCTCCTTCACCTATTCTCAGGACTGTAACCTTCTTTTCGTGATAGTAAAAGAAATTGTACCAAGATAAGAAAGTTTCTACATTTGTAATTCCTTTCGAGTTTGTACTACGGGTCAAATAAAAATAAGTGTTACACCGATGTTATTATTGAATTACACTTTGTTTTAAATTGTACCTTTTTTACTTTCTTCGCGAGTAGATGTGTGTTTACTTTTATAAAAGTATTTTACAGCTTAGTGTGTGGGTGGGATTGAAATTGAATGAAATATTTGTAGGTGATTTATTTTATTTAGAAAATTAACCGTGTCTTTAGTCAATTAACTATTAAATTGTAGGTTCAAAATTGAATTCATTCAAAGAATAACATATATATTATATACTTAATTACGTGTTTTAATTACCGTAACAGCTTTTTACAGATTTATATTCTTTTTGTATTTATTGTTTTATGCACGGTACGTGAATTCGAAATTGAATTTTCACCATCACGAAAACAAATATCACTATGTTTATATAAAAAAAAACACACGCAAAATTGATCGGTTTTAATCATTTTTTTTAGATTATATAAATATATAAAAAAGTATTTTATACTGTCGATTATTTGCGTGCAGTGTTTTCACAGATCTTCCGGGCACACGTGTACAAAGTTAATTGATATTGATAAAACTGATATCGGTTTCAGTTTGTTATTAACGTTGGATAAATATATTAGAAAAACAGTGGGAGATAATGTTATTGAATTTTTAATTATTTATCTCCAAGAGTGATACTTATGAAAATCATATAAATAGAAGAGATGTAAAAATATCATCTCACGGCTAATATCTACGTACATAATATATTAAATTCAAGTAGATGTAGTGTAAATTTTGTCAGACTTCCTTTGATATCGATACGCGATCTGCCTTGTTAACCGAAAGTATTACTTTTTCTACACGCCTCGTAAGATTAAAACTAAATTTGCTTAACAATTTGAATATTAGTTTGAAAACACTATTCTGAAATCGCAGTTAAACGTCAAAGATAACTTCGTATGTATTTTGCACGAAATGAACATGTTTACGCACTAAAAATATTGAAAGAAAAAAAAGGAAGAGGCGGGAGAGGAGTAAACGAACGAATGCTCGTAATCTGGTAGTATACAAATTCGTTTGAATGATACCGTCGACCTAGTTAATCGCGGGTAACAAACACTTGCCAATTCACTTCACGCATTAGTCGATAATTCATCGCATCCACCTTAATTATCTCTCGCGAACAAAGTACTTTTATTTTTCTTCTTATTTTTTTAACACACCAAGAGAGTGAAAGAAATAAAGAAAGAGGAAAAGTCGGCATTCAAGTGGGTATACATTTACTTTGTTTTCTTTTACCTTGTAGGAATTGTAAGCCCGTATATAACAAAGGAAGCGTTCGAGAGTAAGGCTAACAACAGTAATTTGTTAATGGGAGAAAAGTGCAGACATACGAGTCGCCGAACGTACCAACAAATAACGCAACTGTGAAACGTAAAGAGAGAGAGAGAGAGAGAGAGAGAGAGAGGGAGGAGAGGAAAGGGTGAAAATCGAGTGTTAATGAGCGAACCGTAACTGTTAAAAGAAGAAGAATTATACAACGTGTATACGTTTATTCTATTGTGGGGAAACAATTCGGCACGTATAGTTTAAAAGAATTAAAGGAATGTACATTCCTGTACGTACACTCTGTAATCAAATTTTAGATTAAAGGCTTCTCTGTGAACTCTCAAATTTTATTTGGAATTTTAAATTTAAATTTATTTTACGATTACGATTGTTATTACCTTCATTCGATTGGTCAAACACGCGAACAAAATTTACGAATGATCATAATTATTAATCGATAGCGTGATAATTCCACTTTCCGAAATAACGGAAAGCAGATCAATTTCATTTTGACATTATTTATTCATTTTAGTAAAGTATAATCTACATTTTTTTTGTAATTACTGAATATTAAATTGTAATCTGTATAATAGAAATTGAACACGAAAAAAGCGTGTACGTATCAATGTCTGTTGTACACATTGGATTTGATATTGTAATCATAGGGAGTTTACGTTGTTATTTAATATGACAAAGGCTTTACTTCCCATCTTACTATGTGGTTTACTGCTTTAAACCGAGTGCTTACAATTATGATTTATTAAGGACTGAGTGCATGAGTAAGCACGTGATTATATTCTAGTTGAACAAGGTGCTTAAGCTACTTTAATCTGTTATGTTACAAAATGATTCACCTTTGCCTACTGATATAACTCAGTCTTAGTACACTGTGATCAAAACAATATGTAGTCATACCCTATACCTTCCTCGTTACGCTACGTAATTTGAACTCAATTTCGGCACAGACCGATAATTGGCGTTATCCTCACAGATTTTTAATCTTCGGATATATACGCGTATATCTACGCGCTTTATTTATCATTTTATGATAAATTGTAATTATTAGGATTTACACGGAGATAAAAAATAACTTTGTTGGCAGAATTTCAAACTGTAATTTTTAAAAGTCAATTTCCAATTTCTATTTTGAAGTTGCACGAGTATTCTTCGGTAAAAGAGATAGGTTTGACGAGTGATGTAAATAAAAAAATATGGTTGGACTTTGGGATTTCCAGCTCTAACTGTAAAAGTATCTTTCCGAAGAACCGAAAAACCCTAGACTAATCAAAGTTTGTTACACACACAAAAATAAAATCACTTCCGTATAATTCGCATTGAAAATTCATAAGTTAGCGAAGCTTGACCACCGTAACTCCCTTGTACACGCAATATCCATTGGCCTCGTTTCTTTAACTTTGTATTTTCGTATTCCCCCGAGATCAACTGGAGTGTCAGTTACCCCAAGCATTCATTCAATGTCGACGGTTGGTGCGCGTCTATTGAATTTTCCGTCAACCACGCGGACTCACATAGTGTAGAAGCTCGAACCTCCGCGTGAATGTGGCCATTATACGAGTCTACGTGTAATGATAGGCGTTTCGCGGCTCAACTTGCGCCGAGTCTGCAACCCTCGACAATGAACGCTCGCCCAGTAGTAAATGCTCCGCTACTGTGCCGACTGTAAACTATATACGTGTACACACACATACACGTAAATACCTACATATTGGATTTTTTTGCTCGGTTTGATTGTTAAGTTATATTACTTCTTAAAATAGAGTGCGTGCGCGATACAAGTTCGTTTACCGCATACAATTGCATAGGTTATAATGAAGATTTATTAACTTTAGTCAAATGCAATGAGTAATATGGTTTTGGTTGCTTCATTTCGATAAATTTGTGGTTCACCACTGTGTCACTGGAGATATATATATTCCAGGATTGCGCATTAACGAAAGAAATATTAGAGATGATCAATTCTACAGTGCAGAGGAAGCAACTGGTAATTTTGAAAACGTAACGTTTAGCAAAATAAAGAGTGATTAAACTAATTTTGTAGCAAGTTTCTTAATGTACTTCCAAGTCTAAAATCTGCATCAAAGTATAACGTATATACAGTTAAACTCTCAAAAGCTATAATAAAGTGGAACTATCAAGGTCTTAAAGGAGAGAAAGCTATTTCTATATGACGGTAGTAGTCTATTGTCGATGCAACATAATGTCCCGTCTTTTGCGGCAAAAAGGGAACGGGTACTCAACCGAAGGATCTATTTGGAGATTGACGAAAGCTTTGCGATTTTGGTATATAGCGAACCTGATCCACAATCCAAAGGATATACGTCTTTTGTAACGTGTGGCCTATATATCTATACGTACATATACACACATACCGACGACTTACTTATTGTGTTTGATGTACAATCAAACGTTCCGAGTATACATTTTTTTAACCATGATATATAAGTTACTTTTTAAACAAACGTTTATACATAAGAATAAATGAAGAAATAAAAATCCCTGATAAATGGCTCGTATTCTTTTACTTTTGTATTGTTATTCTTTTTATTAAATGTGTAGAAGAATCATTTGTTTTCTACCCTATATATTACACGTGCATATCCTTCATCTTTGACGAACGAGCCAAAAAAATCAGTTAGCTTTTATCAAGCCATCTACGTGCTAATGATCTGCCTTACCTTATCTGATACAGTTACTGCTCCTTCGTCTTGTGTTACATCTATCAATCTTTAATAACGTAAATCCAAGTTGTATCATCAACATTTAACCTTCGTGTTTCTTAATGTACTCGCTCAATCGGAGTGAATTACTACAATTTTTTTCTCGAACTACGAAAGCACAATAGTGGAATTAGCTTATTTATTTATGTTATGCAATTAAATAATATGGTTTTATACATTCGACGTTGTTAGATTATCATAAAATAATAAATAAACCTAAATTAATTGAAAATACAATCGAACATAAAGAAATTTCCTTGGATATATTAGAATATCAGAATAGATCAAATATGGAGCGCAGTTAGGGATACCCTATTGCAGTTCGATCCCCCTCTTCGAAAACCAATATCCTTAGGTTCCGGTGCGCAGCGGCCCTCGAAATTTTCCCCATATGCAGGATGTCGTCCGCAGAGGGAAATTGGATCCGGCAGAATGAACTTTTTCGCGCGCGACTCTGGCCCCGTTCCCGAAATACACGCCTCTTTCGTGCGCGCGATTCCTTTCTCCAGGCAGGAAAATTTGTTTGGGAAACATCTCGTCAAAAAAGTAAAAAGCACTGCAGGCGATATTAAAGTAGATATAGCAAAGTGACAGATATACGAGCTCATCTCGCCTCGACAATCGATCAATCCGTAGATATATATAGAGTACATACACACAGCCCTAACGTATATTCTCGTTTATTTGGTTAAATTAATTAACCGTTTCCCGGTGGAAACGCCGAAAATATTAACAAAATAAAATAAACCCTGCACGGCCGACTCACTCAGAGGAGATTCCGTCGAATTTACAGTGGACCGGTTTCCACTATAGTCTATAATAATTTTTAATTGGCGTACATACACTTGTTTTCCGCACAATAAATTAATAAGCGGATTCCTTGCGGAATCCACTGTCACCACTACCACGAGAGAGATTCGTGAAACTTAATATTTATTAATAACGCGCGAAAAAACACAACGTAACGCGACGTAATTAACAAATAAAAACCCAATGAACCCAACGATAGAAATCAATCACTCCCGAAACAACCACGTTTGACCAACAATTGATTATAAAATACGGACGCCACTATAATAATTAAATTGCTTACCAATTCTCGGAGTATAATTGTTAAATAAACTAAATATATGGCTCTATGGAATTTCGCTCCAATTCTCCGTTATTTTCCTACTAACAATTACTCCAAGTATCTCCAAGTTCTTGGATAAAACAATCAAAATTGTGGTTCCGCTACAAAAATGTCTACGAATCTCTTTTTCCCAATATCTCTCTCTCACTCAAAATAACTCTGCTCTCGAAAACTTGACTTTACTCTCCAACTCACGATACTAGAATGCTCCCTTTCCGGAAACTACCCTCCGTAACCGAAATTTAAATACTCTCTCCTTTTCTCACTTGTTGTCCCAGTTCCTTATCTCTCTCGTGTCACCTGCGGGAGATAAGTCATTATTCGACTTATCTCCATGTAATTACATGTCACAGGTGCCCCCCCGCTACCGTATAGTCCTTACTAATATCAAAATTGACAACTCATTTACATAAGTTATCATTGTCCCAACTATTACAGTAAATATACGTGTATTACGGAATTACTGTCATAATACTATTTTATACAGTAATTCCATACACGACACATCGTCCTTACTATAAAACATTTAGTAATATCACCAAAATCTCATTGGCGCGAGATTTGAATCTCTTATTCGCCTCTATATATTATACACGTAAAATATATATATACCCGAACGATCCCCACTACACGTGTTCCGAAACTCCCTACGTATCGATACATATATCCCTACGTCGATGAAAGCGCGGACCGCCTAGTTACTATGCGCGCGCTTGAATCTCGATCGATTCAAGATGGACGCAACTGAGCTCGAACCGGCACGTAAACAACGTGCTTCGCGACCGGTTCACCGCGTGCGCGCGATCCCCACCGGCGGGGACGACGATAACCGTTCCGCGGGTGTAGTGCGCGTGTAAATGTGTGTGCGCGTACGTATACTCGCGTGTATACGCCGTGCGCGAGGACGACAACGAGTTCTCCCCACCAACGCTCCACGAGGCAATACACACAGCGATCATGGTAATGTTTACATCATTGTTTATTGCATATTTGCAATAAACAATGATGCAAAACTCCTGAAATAGGTAAGTCTTAAAGTAACTTTTCACCAAATCAATTCTTTACGGCTTTCCAATGTCTATGTTCCCCTATATTTAATAAATAACATCAATATTAACCTTAATTATCCCAATTCATTTAACTAATTCTATTAAAACAACAACGGTTTGTTCATTCCTTCAATGAATGAACAAGCCACTATTTACTAAAGTAATTTACCTAGCAATCATGATATTAACCCATAAATATGTGTCAATAGATGTATCGTTATCTATTGACACGTACTCACCCAATATTTGTATCCTCACTAATATACATATCTATTCAACATATTAAAATATTTTCCCTTTACAGATGCAGTCCTCCAGGAGCAGGTGTTCACCACCGAAACCTCATCTTCCTGCAGATGAGAACCCCGGAGCGGACAACCTTAACACTTCCAAGACCACACCATCAACGTCCTGACCCTACGCTTCTGGCTAACCACCGAACCAGCTAAGTATAACATCTCTTATAATTTCCATAGCTAAATAACACCATATTAATATTCCTTATTTATTTTCAGGTACCCCCTATATATGATGACACCATCACAAAGTCTAAAATCTGCATCAAAGTATAACGTATATACAGTTAAACTCTCAAAAGCTATAATAAAGTGGAACTATCAAGGTCTTAAAGGAGAGAAAGCTATTTCTATATGACGGTAGTAGTCTATTGTCGATGCAACATAATGTCCCGTCTTTTGCGGCAAAAAGGGAACGGGTACTCAACCGAAGGATCTATTTGGAGATTGACGAAAGCTTTGCGATTTTGGTATATAGCGAACCTGATCCACAATCCAAAGGATATACGTCTTTTGTAACGTGTGGCCTATATATCTATACGTACATATACACACATACCGACGACTTACTTATTGTGTTTGATGTACAATCAAACGTTCCGAGTATACATTTTTTTAACCATGATATATAAGTTACTTTTTAAACAAACGTTTATACATAAGAATAAATGAAGAAATAAAAATCCCTGATAAATGGCTCGTATTCTTTTACTTTTGTATTGTTATTCTTTTTATTAAATGTGTAGAAGAATCATTTGTTTTCTACCCTATATATTACACGTGCATATCCTTCATCTTTGACGAACGAGCCAAAAAAATCAGTTAGCTTTTATCAAGCCATCTACGTGCTAATGATCTGCCTTACCTTATCTGATACAGTTACTGCTCCTTCGTCTTGTGTTACATCTATCAATCTTTAATAACGTAAATCCAAGTTGTATCATCAACATTTAACCTTCGTGTTTCTTAATGTACTCGCTCAATCGGAGTGAATTACTACAATTTTTTTCTCGAACTACGAAAGCACAATAGTGGAATTAGCTTATTTATTTATGTTATGCAATTAAATAATATGGTTTTATACATTCGACGTTGTTAGATTATCATAAAATAATAAATAAACCTAAATTATTGAAAATACAATCGACATAAAGAAATTTCCTTGGAATATTAGATAATCAAGAAATAGATCAAATATGAAGCTCGTTATGGATACCCTATTCAGTTCGATCCCCCTCTTCGAAAACAGATATCCTTAGGTCGGTGCGCAGCGCCTCGAATTTTCCCCATTGCAGGATGTCGTCGCAGAGGGAAATTGATCCGGCAGAATGACTTTTTCGCGCGCGACTCTGGCCCCGTTCCCGAATACACGCCTCTTTCGTGCGCGCGATTCTTTCTCCAGGCAGGAAATTTTTTTGGGAAACATCTCGTCAAAAGTAAAAGCACTGCAGGCGATATTACAGTAGTATATAGCAAAGGGACAGATATACGAGCTCATCTCGACCTCGACAATCGATCAATCCGTATATATATATATAGATACATACACACACCTAACGTATATTCTCGTTTTATTTTATTTTTTTTGTAACACCGGAAATATGTCGAGAATTTTCTTGTTTATAAACATAAGAGAAATCGCTCGTATCGTTTGAAATGGACTTGTACTGGATCAATGTCGATTTTACCCAATACCTTTGCAAGCGAGTTGAATTTTGAAGAAAATGGTTGTTTTTTAATTTTGATGATAACCGAAGTTTATAGAAATCAAAGAAGTCTGATTAATGACGGATTTAGGAAAATAAAAACCAAGTAAATTGGATTTAGTTGCAGGTATACGGAAACATTTTTGTTTTCTCTTCTCTTTCACCAATCTATTTCAATCGTTCAAACATTTACTTTTTAGTAAAAATGTGTTATTTTGAGCTAGTGCACGAATGGTTTTAATTTATCATCGATCGAACGATACAGTAAATTAAGATTAAAATCTTATTTAGATCGATAAGCTCGTATCAAAACAGTGTTTTAAATTACGAAAATAATTTTGAAATGTCTTTGATTGCTTAATATCCGATATATCTGATTTTTTGGATTTTAAATATTTCGAAGGTACTTCGTTATATATTTATACGGCAAACGTCAGTCAAACGTTATTAAACGCGATAAAGAATCATCCTTTTTATAAAACATCATTTAAAAAGTGTCTTTCTCATTTGAATTGTATCGGACAATTCATCAATAACAAAGTTTCATTAAAATTCAAGTATGCATTTCGAATTTCAATACGCGAGTTCTATTAATATATAAACATAAAAAAAAACGAACGAAAAGTGCACCATTTTTCAAAGTTGTGCGTATACGTCGCGAGGAAAACTTGGTAACGTTATACATCGGAACTTGACGCGAACACATTTAGCACACACGCGCGTCCGTTGCAAAAACTCTTTTCGCTTACGGAATTACGATCCTCGACCACCACGGTGAGAAAGCACACGTACACGGTCCGCGAAAAACGACGTAGGATACGTATATATATATATATACATACATACATACATATATATCGCGCTCACCGCGAGAGAGAACGATCCATCAACCTGGTCGGTCCAACTTTCTCAAAGGCGTGAGAAGAAGAATCGTCGCGAATTTGCCTTCCGTAATGCTATAGCGGTTATCGCTGTGAATATAACAGCATCTCTCGCTACTTTACTTTTAGAGCTTACGATTTTTTTTTCAAAGCTTTTTACGTATATACGTATATATAAAAATGTGGTTTGTCTCTCTTGTGAGGGATGAAATTTGGTCAAAGAAGCTTTTTTCCTCTTTGGACTCGTGCTATTTTCGCATGGAGATTTCTTTTTTGATACGAAATGGGGTGATATTTATCTCTAACAAAGTTTACGATATACTGTGTTTACCTAGATTTTCTTATTTCTGCGAAGTTAATATCGTTAACCGTTTGTTTATTATGATGAATATAACTGAGGAGTACCCAAAGAAAGAAAATTCAGTTGAATATTCAAATGATAAATCGGAGTGAATAAATAATGTGAAATTCAAGAATAAAAAAAGGATTGTCAAAACAATAGAAATCCCAGTGTCGGTGTGCGAGATATCAGAAGCAGTTGATCACCGGAGTTTACGCGCAAACACTCGACTGTATATATATATATATAGATTCGTTGTTGATAATGTTAAAAGAACGGTAACGAGGAAGTCGTTCCCCCGAAGACGAAGCTCCAGGGAATCGGTGAGCGCGGATTCTATTTCGGCTTTCTCTCTTTCTCGTATATAGGAGTAATGTACGACGTGTCCCTGGTCCTAGACTATCTTCGCCAACTGCACGTGTCCGTACCGAGGAAAATGTACAATGGCGGCCCCTGAGCATTGTACCCTATAGGAACAACTTGTCCGCGTTCGCTCTCTCTCTACCTCACCAGTTTATATGGACTTACCTATATACACGTGAACGTACGCGTGTGTGTGTGTGTTTTTCGAGCGAACGGCTCACTCGCAATTACGCTCCGGTGAATAATGCGATACGGTACCTCGCTCTTTTGTACGAAATAATTGGGTGCGACGACGAGGAAAGAAGCTTGTTTTCTTACCCGATTTTGTGGCTTAGAGATTTATTTTCTACGTTCTGATTTGCTTAGATTACCACTCGTTACTTTTATTTCGTACACTCGATAGGTATAAATTTGTCAATCGGTTGTCTCCGGCCTTCGATACGTAAAATATTGCTTGGATTATTTTCCTCGTAAGAACCCTATAATAACTGATAAATGTAACTTTCCGAAGATGGGCTTCAATGTACAATTTATTACATGCGTCGGCGAGTGTAATGTAGTCTCTTGGTAAAATCCATTGAATAAGTATTTAAGTAGTTAAGAAGTTTAGAAGTTATTGTAGCATCGGGAACTCCTTCAATTTTTATATTGATTTTGAGCTCTTGATTTTTACCGCACCTCAACTTTTCTCTTTACATCAAAATTTACAACGATTACGACTAGTTTTTTATTAATAATTTTTCGTCTACTAAGTTGGATAGTTTATCGCATTAAAGATTCAAGTAATTGAGTAATAACCCCTATTTCTGAAGACGATAATTTTCCGGGTCGCCAGTATTACAACTAGCCGTATACATTAAACATTTTCTTATTCTCTTACATCCTCCGACAAAATCGAATTCAAACTTCCGAAAAATATTACAAAAATTGCTAACAGCTTTCCGAACTATCAAGAAAAGTTTACTCGAAGACGCTCAAAACTTTTCCTTTGAATTAACTCAAAAAAAAGGAAGAAGAAGAAAAGAAAAATTTCCACCGAGCTAAGAAAATAGTTGAGACAAAAAAAAAGCGAGAAAAATATCTAGGATATGATCCACCGTATATACCCCAGTGAATTATCATGAGCGTAAAACCTCCCTCAGTACCTGTTATTTTATCCCTGTGGTAAAGCTGAAATTTGCGCCCGGAATACTAATAATCGAATTAATAATTTAGACACAGCCATTCGGAGATCAAAGAGCCAGAGGTTTAACTCGTGGTTATGCTGGTATCTCGCAAACACACGGTCCGATATTATTAGGCTTATAATTTCATGAATAATGTATCACAACGTCTCTCTTCGCGCGGGTTGGAGGAAGAAATGCGCATGGCCCGTTATAATGTACGATCTTTTCGGATGTGACCAACCAGTTTTATTGAAATCACGCTGCGATGGGGTATATGGAATCGTTGTTTATTGAATATTACAATTCTGTGTTTCGAATTTTTTTTTATGCTGACGGAAGATTTAAGATTTATTTAGGTATTCATGAGAGGGTAGGGGATTTTCGCTGAACGACGGATATTCCATTTACGAATATAATATATGTATATAGATATTACAAATGTTTGTTTTGAGGTATTTGATTTACTTATTCTTGTGAAAACAGATGGGTATCGTAGGATGATTCGCAGGTAGAAAGTAGAAATGGTCCATATTAAGGCAGACTGGTGTTAAATAAATCCAAGAAATTAATTCACATATATCCCTCACAATTACAGTGATCATTAAAATAATCAACAGTGCCTAATTGCACAAAGTTTGATAGACCGAGTGAGATCACTCTGAGAAACTGCTTGATCCAAAGCTAATTCATTACGGAATTCGGAAGAAAATTTTATAACGCTTCTAATAATCCCATAAAAGCTCCATCAAATCATCTCTTTCTTTCACTTTCGTTATATTTGTCCGCGATCGACGGCTGATTATACCCGTCGAACGTAGTTTAACCAACAATTTAGATCCTCATCCTCTTTTTCGGATTGACCTATACATCCTTCTTTCTTATCCAATATGTTTCTTAGCTCTTGGCGCGGATCGATCGACACCCTGCTGCGTTAGACTTGGATATGTATCTATATATATATACATAGCCCTTACCAACGAAACTTGAACCTCCCGGTGCGCGTGACGATATTAGATAATGAGATGATTTACTTTGTCACTTGAAATTTTATTTTTAAGCTTAAAGTGTCTGTGTGTATGTATATACATTGAGGTGTGTGCACAAAGAAAGGCGCATCGTTTTACAGTTTACACTCGTAATTTATATGCCTTGGGTATTAACGTTTTAATCGATGACCGTACTGTAACAATGCCGTTTATCAGGACACGAGTTGTGCTTATACGCTATTAACGATTTTACGAGCGCTTTCTATATAACCCCATCGCATTGGACAATTTTCTTAATATTAATGGACAATTTTCTTAATATTAGATGGTACTTTTTCTTTTTTCCTATTATATACTTGAGGAAAATTCGATTTCACGGAATGACCGTGATACTAAAAGTTTAATTTACGAGTTAGATACTTATCAAACGCAAGATGGTTAATAATAATTACCGTAACATTTTTTAATCAAATTAATATAATTCATGATTGCAAAATAATCCGCTTGCGTATACATTAAGGGGGTGGCACATATAACTCGAGTAAATTGAGAGGTTAAATGCCAAGAAAAACCATTCCAGCTAGATAAATATGGTAAATTATGGAAAACCAAGACATCGTTTGCTTCATCCATTTCAGTTTTATCTATTACTCAGGTAAATTTCAAACAAAAATATTGATGCATTCAAAATTGACTCCGGAACCAAATTCGACTATTAAATCTACAATTCTACGGCTGGAAGAAAATTAGGACATTAGGAGTCGAAAATATTTTCAATGCTTTTTTATATTTGTATATGCTGTAATATACAATAACTCAAATAAAGGGTAATAATACTTTGATTTTATTTAATTTACTATATTTATTTAATTAAAATACATTTTTCATCTCAGCTGATCCGGTCGGTAATATGTATGAATTACATCTCCTTAATGCATTTAATTATAATTAAATCAATGCTTTTAACAATGTTTATACTTGGTTCTTTTTACGGAAATAAAATATTCAATTCCGATAATATTAATATCCTAAGTAACTGTATATATATATATATGTGTGTGTGTGTGTGTGTGTGTGTGTGTGTGTGTGTGCGTGCGTGTGCGTGTGCGTGTGTGTGTGTCCGTTTACGAACATTCATAAAACCATTTGAATGAATAAATCATCAGCTTGATTTTCATTAAAATAATCAACTTCCTTGAAAGTTACAAAGAATGATATTTAATATACTGCACGTTTTATAAAAACAATTTTTTAAGTTTATTAAATACTTCATAATGCTATCAAGTGTCAAAAAAAAATGAAGAACGGAAAATGAAAACAATTACTTCCTATATATAACAGCGCTTGGGCATTAGTGGAATTACGAAAGTTTTAACCAAGTTTACTTACTTATAGTTGTTGCGTATGTTATACGCAAACTTAGTTATATATACAAAAGACTATATTTTACAGAGGTAAAAAAGATGTGATATTTTAAAATATTTTTTTAAAATTAATTATTTCCATTTAACGTACATAAATAAATGTACAGTAGCAATCTGATACTTCGACGCTCATTCGTCTATACGTGAAAAAAAAGTGTAATTTTAATGAACGTTTCATTAGTGTTATAATAAAGATATCCCTATATCTGCCTACTACACCGAGTATAATTAAGTATTCTATATTTCATAGGCTTGAAGTTTCGGGCAAACAGCTAATTTACATGTTTTCCTTTATTAGTCCAAAGTCTAATTAGACCATTTTCGGTACGTAATTGAACTCACTCTCTACATAGTCCACTATACAACCGTCCTACTTATTAAATTAAATCGATAGAAAAAATTTTTTTAATTGTTACTACATTTACTAATGTATCTTTTTTCCTTTTCTCTTCTTTCCTTACTTTTCCTTCTCCGACAAAGAAAATAATTAATCTTGGGTGATTAATCGTTGTAAAGGCTTGCGGAGTGACGTATCACACATCGCAGTCATTTATTAAAATTAAGTAAAAAGTAAAAATCGTGATTTTTCAATTATTAATTATTAAGAAAATATATATTGTACGTGTATTGTTGCGAAACAAATAAAATGCGAAAGTAATCTATGTTTCGCAACAGTTGTACTTTCAGATGTTTGTTCTTTTTTTTAATACGTGGAAACACATAATAGAGAACAAAAGAATCGCACTAATTAAAATTGGTTTTTGTTTCAGCTGCCATTATATACTAGTTATATTCCACGACAATTGAGCGAGTTGGATTTGAATTAAGGCGGAACAAAGGCTACACTGTCGCGGAAGGTCGATCGATCCTATTATTTCTATAAATTCAAGAAGGTACGAACTTAAATGTTTATTATGTATAAAAATACACGTACACAGACTTATCGACATCATTATCGACTCTTCTTAAGTGTGAGAAGAGAAAAAGTAATTAATTAAATCAATATGATATACGAAGTGTTTGAAGAAATAGCACGTTATGATAAGAATTTATATTTATTCTTTTACCTTGTCGTTTGTAATCGGTTTCCTTTTGATATCATTATCACCATCCGAGAGTTTTATTAGTTTCACTTTCTACTTTGTGCACAAATCACGAATAATTAACTATTTATGACACGGTTAATTATAAGAAGAGTACACTGGACTTTTAGCTTATTACTTCATTTTGTTACATAATTTTGTTAAAGTTGCTAAAGTACTTGATTGTAACGCAATTAAAGCTAACGGATCCAATGGCATAATGGAATTTTGAAAAAGCACAACTTCAATTCAATTAGGTGCAATTAAATATTTATTTATTCTTAAAATAAAATTTAAGTTACTAAACGTATACGTGGGATACTATTCAATTTGTTAAAAACATCATTTTTAATAATGGTAAATGTCGCTTTTCGCCCGAGATGCAAAGAGTGAGTTCCGATAGGAAACTGAAAATTTCAACTCAAAGTGGTCTTTGATGTGCAACCGTGGAAGTCACCATACGTGGATGCATATACATGCACGTCCCACATTTCCAATGCTAAAGCGCAAAAGGCGTACACTAGATAGGAAGATGGCAAACTTTCTACAGCGCGCATAAATGCCTCGACGTATAGTTTCCAACCAAAAGTTTTTCGACTGCAGTGACGTGCCTATGCACACCCATCTCATCCACACACACACACACACACACATATATACATTTTTTTTCTTCCTTTCTACATTTCTTTATTCTGGAAGAAACTTATATTGGAATTTACCTATATATTTATGACGTATAGTTTGTTGTATACACATTTTTTTTATCTTTTAAATCCTCGAGGGAACAAATAAGATTTCTCGCTCGATGAAATATTGTAAAGAGTGGCATTTATCGGAGTGTGAATAAGTAGTACTTCTATAGAGAATACTTTCAATTTACGGTATTATTTTTTATACGCGAATCCCTTGTAAAATGTGTACAACGACACTTTTGTACTATTTGTTTGTTTGTTATATTCTTGATCCTTGTAATGAAAGAACAAATGGTATATAAGGTCTTTCGAACCGGGAAAAATAAACTCGCGTCAAATTGCCCTTGGAAAATCTAATTTAATAGGACAAAAAAAATGACGGAAAATGTTGAATATATAGAGGAATAGAGTCTGGAAAATTGCATGGACAAAATTGTCCCTCTGAGATGTACGCGTTGCTGTAGTCAACGTTACTCTCTCTTCTTTCTTTTTTTTTATTTCCAGCTCTCCTACCGTATATACCTCTTTTTTTATTCTTTTTACCTTCGTTGTTTGCACGTATAATTTTTTTGCCGTGAATTTCGTATACGTTGACAGTAATGAAAACACAGGTTGTACTTCAGAAATTAAAACTTGGTCAAACGTACCTACTGATAAATATTGCATTGAATTCCTTTTTAATGTTGGGAAGACCCGCCGAGTATGAGAAATGAGCGTATGTTATGTTCATTAAAAAAAATCTCATTTCGTAGGAACAAAGGAATAAGATGACGTTAAATTTTTATTAGGAGAAAAATGTTTGTTAAAAGATTTGGGTTAACTTGTGCTTTTTCCTGGGTCACCGTGTGATGTGCACTTTTTTTTTCTTTAGAGCAGCTTTTAGAAATTAGGAAATCCTGTGTCCAACGATATTCTTTTTTTTACTTTATTCTGTAACGTATAATCCAGTAAGCAATTGCAACTTTTATTTTTAAAGCAACTTAATTATTGATAGCAAAGTTTAAAGTATTTTCAACTTCGAATTTAAGTATTAAGAAGAAAACCTGAACTACAGCATACATCCTTCTAGAATTAGAATTCTCCTTGCAAACTATACATTCACTTTCCGAAATTTGCTTCCCAAACTTTGATTACCACCACCATAATTTTACTATAATTAAACACGGAAAATTCAATTTCGGGTAACGAAAATTATAAAACAACTCGAACAATTAATTAAAAAAAAGGAAAAATAAACAAGTATAGACTATCTCGAAAATTACCCGAAACCAGAATTTTTTAGATAAAAAATAAATTGTTAAGAAAGGGTAACTAATTAATTTGAGAAAAATACTTTTCGTTCAGTTGGCTGTCGCGCAAGCTCAACGATTCGTGGCTCCTCAAAACTTTCTCGCAGATCTCCCGCATCCTCGGGAGACGCTTGAGATCTCGATGGAATTGCCACGAGCTGGGATAACGAGGATGTCTGTTGTACGTTTTATTAGTCGAATTACCTTCTTGCCGAGTTTCTCGATACTATACCGGTGTGATGTATACGCGATACGAGCTTGCGCGAGTCTCTGCAATTTATTAAATTACGACTAGAGCTTGCTAGCTCAAAATAAACATCTCATCCAATTAACTATACAATAATCTAAATGGTTTTTCAATCAACCTTTTTTACACATATTCTTTTTATAAATTGTTACATTTCTCAGAGGTTACACGCGAATAATTTTTTTTGGATTTTTAATTTCGCGTTATCTGTTTTAATTATCGTAAAAGAAATTCAACATAATTGTGAGAATTTTTTTTAGAAGATAAAAACTCTACTTGGAGAGTTCTTAGCTTTTAGCGTAGATAGAATATTCACTTAGTTTTGACATAAAAATTTCAATTTCACTGAAAAATTTTCTCCTTCTATTATTTTATTCTATAATAAAATCACTCTAGTTTTGATTTGTAATGTAATAGTCAGTATCTGTACTTTTAGAACATTCATAAATAATTCCGATCGATATTAAAAATAGGAAAATTCAACGATTGAATCTATTCGTTAACTCAATCTTTCAGTTAAATTGACTCTGTTGTATATAAGGTAAAATTAATTTAACTCTATGAACTAGCGTAAAGACATAAACTCTAAGTTAACTTTGATTAACGTTATTTAAATCAACTCGCAGTTGGGGTGCGCATCTTAACTCTAATCCAATTAAACCTAAATCTTCGAAATTATATGCAGAGAATATATCGAAGAATCTAAAATAAATGTTAAATAAAATATTGAACGAAACGTTAAACATTCAGTATTTCAATTTAACGCATCGATACACATTACATTTTCCGTCTATAAAATTACTATACCGTCGAAAGGCAACCTTTGACAATCGAATTCGACCTAGAGGATGTTTATTCCGCCTTTTATGCCAGTGCCAAGAAAATTTTTGAACGGCTTGGTGGTTCATCTAGAAGCAGGGACGATCGTCCCGTATATGTATATAGAATATGTATGTACACGTAGACGTACCTACATAGATGTATAGATCGATGATTTGAAACCGGCCGGGCGAGACACGTCAGTGAGCTGAAGGTGACGTTTTTCCAAGCAATTTAGTTTCCCGATCCCCAGTGGGGATAACGTTGGAAGGGGAGAGAGCTTTCCTATCCTATACGCGAATGCGATTTCCTGCTTTAGCGCGCCGTCGCCTAAAAGAGATATCAACTCACATGGAAATACTGTACTGTTCTTATCGGGCGCGTTTTACGTGCTACGCGTAAATGCATCTCTGGTGGATGTAGTTATGTATATATATATGTAGACACACACCCCTGTACCATACTCAAATCATCGAGGAGAAAATACAAATTTCAGTTCGTTCAAGTTTATTCATCTGAAACGTACTCGAAATTAATTTTACGCGATCTTCACCGATCGCACAATAAAACAAATAAACTAATTAACTTATCTTAACAAGAAAATCGCGGCAATCTTATCAACCAGATTTTTATTTTTTTATCTGTAATAGTTGACCCACATTCGCATTCGCAGTCGCGCGGAGACCTCGGGGAAAAAAAACCATGTGGAATTAAAAGAAGAAACATTTTTTTTTCGTTGAAATATTACAAAGCTGCAATCAATCTTCCCCAATAAAGCAAACAATTAAAACGCTCGCGAAATGGGTTCTCAGTGGCAATTATATTCAACGTATACAATATCCGAAATTAGATTGCCGCTCGGTTTCCACGAGTGCGTCGTATCTTTTATACGCCGACGTAAAAATGTTTATAACGGCGTCGCAAAAAAACATTGTGAAGGTGGAATAAAAAAACGTCGGAGGAAAAGAAAAGTAGAAAATTAGGAGATAGAAAGAAATGAGATGACAAAAATGTCTTATTCTTTTTTTTTAGTTTTTTGTTTGTTGCAATATTACTCTTACTCTTTTTTTCAGGAAGAGGTAGAAATTTTTTAATTATTCCGTTCCGTGATTCGGAAAGTACTTCTGTGAAGATGAGAGGTTTAAGAGTCGCGAAAGGGTCGAGTTATATGACGTTGTTCGGGTTGGTTATTGGAGAGCATCGAGATGGGGAAACGCCCGAGATGACCGGTGAAATGGAAGAGAACCCGATAGTATAACCAATGTGCGCGCTCATTTCTCAATTCATGCGTGTATACTGTTACTTTCCGCTATGAGATAAATATCCATTTAATCGTTTTGTAAAATACACTTAAATTTTGATTCCTCTCTACTAATCCTTTCAATATCAAGGTGAATGCTATTTAGCAATTTTAGGTGCCTTCGCAATTTTTGATTAATATTTATAGGCATATATATATATTTTAAAACTTAATAAAATTCGATATCAATCAACGTCGGTTAAAATTACCCAATAGATTAAAAAGAACCTCGAATATCGACCGTAGTGATAATACTGTCATTATCTTAACCAGCACCTATCTTGAAAAAAAAATCGAATCTCCCCTCTCGGTGCTAGATTACCATTGATAACGGGGGAGTGAGAAAGAGGGCGGGAGGGAGGACGTAAAGTTGACGACAGCATAATTGGCAAAGCTGCGGATGGAGCAACAAACTGAAAAGAGCACTTTTCACCTCGTGCCAAAGTGGCAAGATTTTAAAAGTGTTTTTCAAGTACTGTAGAGTTGAATGCCTTCTCTCTGGTCTAGAGGAGGGGACATTAATCGTCTTAATTCGCTTTCTCAAAATCGAGAACATTGGTCAGTTATCTCTGTTTCCAGGGTACTGGAAAACCGGGTGGATTTTGTGCGGTTGAGTCGTCGTGTAACAGGATTTTAAGGGATAGATGTATGTATATAGCTATACGAGAGGTAGGTGTGGAATAGCTCTCGATTCGCTTCTTTCGCCATTTAGGACCGAATAAGTAGTTTACGATGTTTGGAAAAGTATAAGAAGAAAATTCGGTGGTTGGATATTCGAGTTTCATTCGTTCCATATCTTTTTTTAATATCATCGACTTTCCATTTAAATTCAATTGTTCATTTTTCATTTTTAACAATATCCATTACAATGTTTATATGCAATTTAATAAATATATACTACTTTTTATGATAAAGGCAAAATTTATTATCCTTTATTATTTTAATTTTTTCGTGCAACCAAGAGCTTCTTACTTCGGGCTACCTAATTTCACTATGAAAAAATATTAAAACCCACATAAATAATTTTTAATAGTCGGCGTTAAATTAAAAATAAAACATAAATTTTTTAAAGCTACGCCAGGACATTACTTATCAAGAGGATTTAAATTCCTAATGTCTAATAAAATAATGTCGTTTTTCTTATTTAAGACTCAATTTTTTTCTTTGATAATTTTCCTTTTTTATTATTAATGAGTTTTAATAAGAATTCACAAAAAAAATGTTGCTTTTCTGCAATATCAAAGCAAACGCGTGTAGAAACCGTTTCGAATAATAACGACGACGATTTTAAAATACTTATTTTTTTCTATTGCCGTGAATACGGAAAACTTTTAATGGTAAGTGTGCAACGTGCTCCGCTTAAAAGGTTAAGACTATTAGAATAAAAGTGTTACAAAACATAACAAGATACTTTTCTTTCTATTACGTTCGTAATATCCAGGAAATTAAGATCAACGTGTGAAACAATATTTACTTGCATTGGTACTATAATTATAAATTCTGTGTATACATAAAATAGTTGGATCTCGAGGACTAAAAATATCAAATTTAAAAATAAAAATTTGAGACTATCACATTGAGTTAGCAATTATCGAATACCAAAGATCAAAGGGGTCAAATGCCTTAAACTCCAGCCAGAAAATAAAATCCACGAAAGATAGCCACACTACCGTTCAGATAAGATTTCTCGAAAGTCTTAAACCTAACAATGGAATGTTTTCTATTTATATATATATCTTTGATTTGAAATTCTTGTCTGGAAAAAGGATTCTTGAAGTGAGAGAGATGAAATCTCGATGGTTCGGTTCCCCCTTTGGTACGATCGGTAGCGACGAAAGCCTTAATTGCACTCGCGGCAAACATTTGCATTTCGAGTACATTTGCTCGAGCGGTTTCTGCATAATGTTTGACGCGCTTGGACGTCTTGCCGTTTGAGCACAGGACGCGCATCGTTAACAGCTTTCCAAGTGATTCGCTTTGACATTTACTGAGGTTCAACTGTGTCTGTCTATATATACACATTAAAGTACAACGTTTTTGCGGTTGTGAAACAACTTTTTTACCTTGTAGGAAAGCGTCTTGAACTTTCTCAAGATAAATTGTGAACGGTGTTCTCTAGAGTTTTCCTGTAAGGAAAAGTAACTTACTCGAGTGATTGGAAATTCCGAAGAATTTTAGTGAATTACATTGCTCGTACATTAATTTATATTAGTCTCTGCTTTTTCCATCCTTTTTTTCGTTCAAACTTTTATCGAAGTTATAATGTAATGTTTTGTACTTGCGTTCAATCGATTCCCAGTAAACTGATAAGAAACAGAGGGAACTCGTACACTCAAATAAATAAGGAAAAGTAAATATAATGACAGTCGTCAAAACAAAAATAATGATCTTGAAAAAGGAAAAAAAAACAGGTTAATAATTACGCTTACCTAAAATACGTACTCCAAGGCTTTTTTAGAACAAAGAAGCTCAAAAGTACAAAGCTAAAGAAAGAAAGGGAGAAAACTGCATATTTCAAAAGTTTCAGAACTTCTTTCCCACGTCACTTGTCTTTTCACACTCACACACACACGTAGTGGTCCACTTTTCGGATAAACACTCGTCGACAAAAGAAGCGCCTAGTTCGACGTCTTACATTTATATATATCCATACAAATGTAAAATCATTGTCGCGCGAAAATCATTTTCCATATCAAAGTGAACTCTCCCGTCGACTTTCATCGAGATTTTTATAGATGTATTTGACGTAGATGTAGATATACCTATATATAGAATAGAGTTTCACCCTGTTCTCTATTCCCAGTAAACACGGGGAATCTCGGCGCAAGTTCAAACGAGAGATAGAACATACCCTATACGGAAAGAAGAACCGAGAAGTAAAAACTTTTTTTAGTTGGAGAGAAACTGGAGCTTAAGAAAGTTATACAGTAGTAGGTGTAACTGCTATTGCTACTACAGCGCTACGAAATTCCTTCAATTTTCTTCTCTTTTTTTTCTCTTCCTCTAATGTTATACAGAAAATAAAGGCATCGCTTGCCTCTCGATGATTATTCCAACTGCAAAATGTGAAATGAAGCGAACGTAGACATTTTTATTGCAATTGTCTATGTATATTTATTCAAAATGACGATATAGTAATTATAAATAAAATTGAATTATATGAACTTGTAAGAGTCTGACCAAATACGCAGTATATCACTTCCAGGATTATACATACATAGACACGTTCACAGGAAGATAAGAATCCACGGGTCTCGCCATTTCTCCATACCAAGCGTCAGTACATAGATATATCTGAATATACAAACTATTGGGTATTTTACGTTACCATCTAAATGTAAAGCAGCATAGTCACTTGCTTCCTATTTTTTATTCTTGGTGCAAACGGTCTCTAGAGTCCCTTGCAACGCTATCCGTAATGGAACATTCAATAGTTCAATAAGGATTTTCAATAATAATGGTTATTTGTTCGTTTAAACAGAGTTCGTTGTATTGGGTTATTGGTAAATTGCAGTTAAAACGATTTAAAAAGTGAGTAAACGCGATATCTGCAAATTAATTAGTTCGATTCGTTACCCACCATGTCAATAGAAATCGTTTGTAAATCAGTTAACGTTTTATTAGTCGACGCGTTATCCAAATACATGTTTACTCAATTATTTTACAATTATTGCATTTATACCTCTAATTAATAATGGTGAAACATTGAAAACAAAATTAAATTGGAAAACAATGCGTGAATATATCTTTTTGTCAAAATAAATAAATTAAAAGTAAATATAAATAGTGTTTGAAATAGGGAATATTGAATTTATTGTTGTTTTGTATACACGCAAACTATTAAAAAATATTATTTGAAATAGTTTTGTATTCCCTCTCTGTAACGAATCATGTATAAAACTGATCGGATTGAATGATCGTATTTTTTTTCAACGATCTTTATAAATATGTATTATATACAATGCTACAATTAAAAATTAAAAAAAAGGCTTTGCAATTATCAATGAGTAATACAAAATGTATAACATCAGGATAAAAAACATTCAAACTGAATTTCGTTTTATTTTTTAATCAAAATTAATTATTCTGTAGTATTGAATTTATTTTTCACGAATGTCAGCAATACCGATTTAGTTATATTCTTTTTCAATGCAATACAGTTAAAGAATTGAATAAGTTTAACGACAAAATCATAAATATTTTGAATAATAACATATTCCTAATGTAATTGTCCCGTATAGAACTAGTTGCTTCTACGTCAAATTAGAATTTCAACGTTGTCACGCAAAAAGGAAAGTCAATTAAACTTTAGAAATTGTAATTTTTTTTTGGCGAGTAGAGATATATCTAAGTTGATTACGATCACGGATTTTCCGATGGATTAAACAAGAGAAAGCGTTCGACCCTTCGGAAGTTGTGAAACGAACCTTCATCCACCTGCACCACTAAATCCGCTTTTACGAACCGTGGCGTTCAATTACAATTGGCTTTTAAGTTTGTTAGGGCATTTTAAAGATAAATGAAATAGCCTTTTCATATATATATATATATTGCAATTCAGATTCACTTTTCAACGATTAAAGGGGACTAGACGGTAGAAAAAAGTTTATTTTCCAACATCCACGAGGTTTAATATTTTTTGAATAAAATATTTTTAACTAATATTTTTATATATAAATATATTTTTTGTATACTCAACTTATTAACGTAGAATATATTCGTATTTCACTATCATCTAATATGTATACATACCTATATACATCAATTATAATAAACAACTCTTGAAATACAACTTTATTTTCATTTTTTTTTACTTAAAAATAAATCTATAGTTATACATATATAGTGCCCAGTTATTATGACTTTGATAAATATCAAAATTCGTTTACTTAGAAAGTTTATTTTATTTATGCGTCTTACCATTAATTTGCACAACTGTTACGTAACCGCGAATTCACTTACAAACATCAGCGCTTTGAATAAAGCGAATATTGCGGTTAAACATTGATTTTAATCATTTCGTAATACTGAAAAATATTTATGCATATTTAAATTATATACATTAATACAATGCAAAAAAGACTTTTTGGGTGTTTGAATCGTTTAATTTACTTTTGAAGAAGAGTTCAAAATATACAATATTTAAATAAAAGAAATATATATACACGCATTTTCTCTTTTTATTTAAAATTTGTTTTATTATATTACTTTTTCGGGCATAGCAAATTAATAAAATTTGAATTATATTAAATTTGTTATAAATTAATAATTGTTAAATTAGATTTTTAATTATAAACAATGATCGGAAAACTTGTAACATTTGAATAATAATAAAATTTTTCCAAACAATACGAAAATAAAATTAGTGGTTAATTTAACCATTTTCCTTTGTTAATGTATATAATTCCACCAAAATTTCAGGCCACAATTGTCAGAATCAATTTCTCCAGAAATTCACCGTTTCTCTCTCTCTCTCTCTCTCTCTCTCTCTCTCTCTCTCTCTCTCTGTCTCTCCCTATAGTACGTTCAAACATTACTTTGATACGTACGAATAATTCGTATGCAGATATTCGTTATAAGCAATACGAGCTTACATAATATTGATTTTCCATAGAATGTATTTTACCTGATCCTTCCAAAACAAGTATCAAAAAAGACTGGTACACAAAATTATACACTATCAACAAATGTCAAAATAAACAATAACTGAATAATTATGAATAATATTGAGGTAAGGTATATAAAATGATGCTTATACGTTTTCGGCAATAGGCACACCGTAGTAAATTACCGATAAAGGTAAACACAATTAGAGACGAGGCAAACATTTCACGATGACGCAAAGCCACTCGGTTTAGGCCCTAGCATCGTCATTTATTCTCAGGCTGTTCAGTTAATTGTTCTGGACGCGCGATATTGCAATGAACGCAATGGGACTTTAATCGAGTGAGAGTTGACATTTGCTACTGTTATTTATTGCTTCGAAGATGCAGACGAATCTATGTGCATGAAATACCTTCTGTTCAAAACATTTAAATATCTAATATCTATCTAAATAAACTATTAAAACTTTTTTTTTCAAAAATACTATGCATTTTTAACCAAATATGTACGTATAAAACAAGTACGTTTTTACCGAAACGAGAATGTTTGTGAAATGTTATACCGAGTGAAACAATGAAGTTTGAATGAAGAATCTATTATACCACCCGTTGAATTATCAGATAAATATACATTTATTCATATTGAACTAAACATTCAATTTTAAGTGATTATCGTGTCATTTATATTTATAAGAATTAGATGTTCATGTTAGATTGTTGCAGCATCAATTCGAATTTCACTTTTTTAATATTATATTAATTTCTTGTAAGCATTGTAAATAAATCGATCTAATGATCATCATTGGAATGGTATATGGTTTAAATTTATATTGCTTTAAAGGTTTATTCCAAATGCTACATCAATATTGATACCCAACGTTGATTTCAAACGATGGTTCCTAATATTGGACCAATATTGATATCTAACTTTGGTATACGTTATTATATATTAGTCTTTAAAAACTCTGTTCTGATCCTAAAGCACAATGGAAATTTTTTTTTTCAATTTAAGACGTACCTCTCTTCTACTTCCAATTTTAATACAAGTTCAATATATTTTCATTTATTCCGAAAAAACGTGTTTTATGTTCATTTTTTATTATTTTCGTCGACTTTATATGTTTATTTCAGAAAATATTCAATTATAAAAAGCAAGATAGTTTTAAAAAGTGACAGTAATCTTAAAATAATACTATATAGTACCCTAGTTGCGAGAAAGGTATTCTATAAATTTCAGCGAAATCGATCTAAAATTGGATGATTTATTCCAGTACCACGATCACACACGTACATCCATATACACACATTTTAGGGAGCTTTCTTTGAGTTATAAGTTGCAGACATTTTATTTTTAAGTCAATTTGCATCGGTTTTTGAGGTATCACACATTTCGCAATGCTGATAATATAAGACACACACTGTAACGATCGAGCATAAAGAACTTTCGTATAATTTACAAATTCTCAACAAATATATTATACATGCATTATAATTTTCACTAAATTTTAGAAGATGTTAATCCAAAATTGAATTTTTAAGTGAGATTACAAAGTTTAAGGTAACGAATGTGAATGAATATAAGTATATATATGAATAAAATTTTCATTTTAAAATACATTATACGAATTTGGCAATAATATAAACGGTGTTTACGTTCCGAAACGCGACTAACTTTTAAAACAACAAGTAGTGTTAATGATTCAATTATTAAATCTCCAAGTTTATTTCATTACTCTTTTTTTCTCTGTATGCTTCAAACGAGTTTTCCTCGTGATTACTGTATTCAAATGAATACATAGAATTCAAGATAGTTGAGCTCGAAATAAGAGCTATCCTTTTGAAAATTTAACACTATATAATCTTTCGTTTATTATTCGGGCTTAATTGATAATTTTAAAATAATTTAAAGTTGGGAAATTCAGAAAATAATATAGTAAATACGAAGTTTATTATTATATTATACGAAAGTGTCATTTTAACATAGTATAATAGTAAATTTTACTTCAACGTCACCCTAAAAGTTTAATGGTTTTTGATGAAAGGAGAAAATTTGTGAGTGAATGGTTATATATATATAGAACTATTATTTTATAATAATTTACATATTATAATGAATAATCGGCGTGAAAAAGAGATGTAATTTCATTTATTAAAAAGAGTATGCCAGAATAATAAAGTTTGTAATTTACTTTTTACTCTATCAAAGTTTTCCCCATAACTGTATAAATTTTTAACGTTTCATTGAAAAAACGCTATATTTTGAGATTAGCTTTACAACTTTTCGCTAACGAAAATACAATACACTCTCACGACACGTCGTTCGAACAGAAAAAAAGAGCACTTTGAAAACCAAAACTCTGATCGAAAATAAGCGAAGTTTAATAAAATTAAGAAAGTTCGTATAATAAAAAAGTAAGTTTTTTTTGTTTTAACCACCGTAGTTGAAAAAAGCCATTTGAACTATAAAAATTCGCTTCACGAGCTCACACGCAAACTCGAGGGGAATGCATTTTTTATGCGCCCACCTTTTTGCGGTCGGTGCATTCGAATCAAGAAACAATTTTAAGGGTATATACCTTCCACCGCACCCACAAGATATCCTCTTTCATTATTACTTTCCGGTGAGACTACCTGACCTAATTTTGTGTACCCGTAGTAGGGCGAAACTGCAAATTTACTTCGAGACAACCATGTTTTTAATTAAATAGTTTGCGCGACGTATGCATTAATGAACGATTTAAACCTATATCTATATACATATATATGTGCTAGTGAAAATAAATTTTTGTTCGTTTGATATAGATGTCAAAAAATCAATCAGGGGTAGTGAATAGGTCGACGACAATAGGCGATCAAGGTGACAATTCAATTCCCTTCTTTTCAAAGAACTAAAAAAAGGTGAAAAATATTTTTTTTATTATTTTGAGAATGATGTTAGTTTGATATATTGATGGTATATTCATTCGTTTAAACTAGTTAATTAATGACTCGGCATCGATACCGATGAATTCATCAAAGAAAGAGATAAATTCGTTTGAAAGTGTTACTTGTATTAAAAAAGTCAATGTTTGAATAGTAATTTCATTGTGTACAAAATGGATTTATTTAACTTATTTTTGACGGCAGTTTAAAACCGAATCAAGCAAAAGTTATGATGAGTGTTTTATTTGGAAACTTTCAGAAAATTAAAATAAATGGTTTTATCATAGTTTATTTTATTTTAGATAAGAATATTGTAATTCAGATAATACTCTAGCAGCTTTCAACATCCGTCTGACTATTGAACTTTTTCCAATACTATATACAGTTGAAAATTTTTACTTTCTTTTTTGAAACAGAGTATCTATACGTATTTCCAAACCAGGAAAAGCGTATTTTTTTATTATAAATAATCGTATTTTGTTCTTGGAAAATTACAAAAAAATATTATTGGGTATCCATTTTAAATGAATTATAAGACTTTTCGTAAAGTTATGATGCTTCGTTTTCTCATTGCGAGTGCTATTATTAATCGGTTCGTAATATAGTACGCGAAATATATATTTTCATATAAATTTAACCTTTTTTAAGCGAAGTTTATTTTCGCAGACATTTATTCTCGATACGTCTGTCAAAACACATACTCTAGGTAAATGTATTAGCATCTTTGCATTTCACCCGTATATATTCGATTTTTAAATAAATGTCTCTTGCAATACGAACTATATAAAATGCAAAGTAATATACCTACATCCTGTTTAAATAAAAGTATGTTAGTGTAACGATATACAACAACGTATATAGATGTGCGGTCTCGAATCTATTCGGCGCGTCGTGAAATTGGTTTTTCCTCGCGAGTGAACCAAGTAGAAAAAAAAGCAAATAGGAATAGTCGAAAAGGTTTTTACCTACATCGTGCAGACAACGTTAGGATTCGCAAATATACAAAGTTTTCGTTGTACACCGCTTCGCTTTTATTGAGTGGCTTTATGCGCATTTGTGTTTTTACACTTTTTCATAATACTCGGGGATGTAATACCTAAGAGTTTGATAAACAAATATCGTTGATAGCAAATTATTGTTCTTCTTCGCTGAACGAAAATTAAAAGTTATGGTTTATTGCTTATTCTTATTAGAGTAGAGCAATATATTTGTTTGGTATAACGACCGATAAATCATTTATTTGTGTTAACTAAGATAAATGATTTTTTTTTGTATAAAGCTCAGTAATTTATTAGTATTCAATGGATTCCTTTGTAACTTAAGCATCGAAAATTTTTTTTAACTCTTAGTCGAAAGAAAAACTTTCTTAGTTGTTCTTTCTACACTTGAAGTCTTTCTCTACATTCTGAAAATTTATTCGGCAGGATTGAATGTCTTGAAAAGAAGGATAAAAGTATAAAATAAGTTTCTTTTTACTTTGTGAGCTTTGCGTTTTCGTTTTCAACGACCTCGAAGTCAATGCCTTCCTTATACTTAATTTTATTTTATCTCATTCGTCAAACATCGATTCATTTTAGTTCTTCGTCTACGAATGGGTTTATCAATTTCAATAATTAATTCAATTAAAAGCATTTTCACTCGACGCATAGTGATAACAAACACATTTTTCTCACATATTTGGATTAATTAAATTGTTATCGAAGTAATTAAACGTTGATTAATCAATTATTTATTCTTAAAACTTAAGTGAATTAAAAATGTTCAATCTCGATGGCTGTTGAGAAGGTAGTATTTTATTTCAGGGTAAAAGTATATTGTAGTTCGAGCTGTTTTGCTCTTGTTGTACGTTAATGATCATTAAAGAACGCCGGAAGTGCTCGAGTGTACAGTCGAGAGCCTCGGTCGTGTTGAGTATTGTGCGAGGCTCGAAAAAAAAAACAAATTTAACTCGCATGGGTTTCTTTTACCGTTTCAAATTTTCCTTATTATATGGCTTTTTTTCCTCGAAAAAATTTTCGTTGCTACTAATCCTACAAAAAATTTACCAACGCGCGGAATAATTAAAACACACTTGGGAATGGTATATTAAATCGAATTTCAAGTGGGGAAAAAGCTCTAAATATTAATTTACATATCTCGACGTTTATGATGTGCCATTCATTTAACAACGTTCGTTAAATTAAAGAAAATTTCTTAGCGATGAAAAGTGTATAGGATAAAGATGCTTTCGAGCGTTATTATTATTATTAGATACTAAAATTCTTAATTAAGTATACTATACGTATTATTTTTAATGTTCAAGTGGATGTGTACTTTATTTATTTTAAATTAAAAAAAGTCTCCTATTTCGGTTTTATTTCTCGGAGAGTAAGGACGCTCTAAAAAGTACGGATGAATTCCTTTTGCACGTTAACGAGTATCTGCACCAATTACGTACAAATAGTGCTTGATTTTTTTTCGAAGTAAAAGTTTTCACTTCGTGTAAATGAAAACGTTACATATGTTAAGAATTAAATTACACCATTAAGTTAAATGACCGAACATTGTTTATGTTGGCTTAAAAAATATTTGATGATGATAATAAAGCCACGACTTAGTTGAAAATTCTACAATTATCTATTTATATATCAATAATAGTATTAATAAGGTTTTACCTTGGTAAATTACCCGAGAATATTCTAGTGACAATTTTCAATTTATTGACTTAAAATTATATTTTATAATTAATGAATGATTTTACTGAATAAATAAATTATTTGTATTTTGGTTAGATGCGAATTGTGTAAACACGATGTGTATAATATTACCACTGATATTCACAATATTATATTTAATCTATCCTATTTTGTATTAATTATTATCATTCACAGCATTTCTTGATTAACTGACTGCGTAATTATGAAAAATGTTTTAAATATATCTCAACAAAATTAAAAATTATGTATCACGAATAATTTTTCCATATTAAAATGACCATGTGAACAACTATCGATAGCTGATTAAATTCCAAATAAAAATGTTCGATTGAATTCCATAATAAATCAATTTCACGTACATCATTCCAAACGAAGTATTGCATTCAAATATAATTCCCACCTCGATCGCATTGGTGAATCGACTTTAGGGCACCGAAAAAAAAACGAGTTCCAGTCGAGCGAGGTCGACTCTAATCGTATCACTCGACCAACGAAGCTTGGCAGGAAGAAATCAAGCGCGTGACGTGTTCGGTGAAAAAAAACCACGTTTATATGAGACTGTTACGTTATATAGAGACCAATAACGCAATCGGTGAATGTTCCTGTGTAACAATCGCGACGGTATCCGAAATCGCGTTATACTCTAGCTTTAGGGCTTTCGAATTCTTGCGTATTTCGCGAGGATATACGCGGGTGATGTATAGCTTCTGCGATTTCTGGTTGATACGAAACGAATGGATTTGGTATAATTTTGATAGGTGGTGGTAGGAGGTATGAGTGGAATTGTATAATTTGAAGTTATTGGACTCAATCCCAATAATTTTTGGTTTTATAAAAATTTATTAAGATTACAAAAGGTTCATAAATTTTACGGATATTTTGAAAGAATAAAACGTATTTTCACGATTAATTACTGACTATTTACCTTTGAGTCGATCAAAGTTCACTAACTCACCATCCAACGATCAAAAAAAGATAAAAAAAAAAGGAAAAAAAAGTTGTCTATAACTGACATAGGGCACTCAACGAGCACATAGAGAAAGCCACCTACCGCCATAGCTCTCGATTGTTTATTCCTAGTCCCAACTCCCACCACTTACATGTGGATCGGATCAATCGAACGTGGTCACGGGTTTTCCTCCATTTGGCACATACAAACATCAGAGAGAAATGACGAAAAAAATGGCGGTAGGGGTGAAAAAGCGAATCAAGAGGAACGGAGCAACAACGAAGCGTTTGATGGACCTCTTCAACTCGAAATGTTTGCAAGTGCCACGTTCGCACACACAGGAATGAAAATGCATGAGAGTTTCCATCCCTACGACTTAAGGGAGATGGGGGATTTCGAACTCCCTCGCAAAGTACGTGACGCATCTGTCCCCACTCCTTTGTTAAGTTCAACTTGGTGTTATATACCTTTGGCAATACTCAACCTTTTGTTTATTTACCCTTTATAGTGTGGTTTCGAGTTTATTATTTTAAGAAAGTGACTTACTTTTCTTAGGCTCTTCTTAGCTTGATCGAAGATTCCATTTTCTGTTCACGAACGCATATCTTTATTTTTATACGTTTGCTTGCCTTTTTTTTATACGCAGACGTATTGTTTGTTTATGGAGTTGAATGATATGTTTGTGTTTCGATTGGTATATCCCATTTAATCAAATTTTGTGACTTTATTTTGCAATATTGATGATCCGTGAACACTCGATATTTATCGTATTTCAGTTTAACAATTATTCCTTTTTCACGAACGAACAAAAATAAAATTCTCTCTCTCTCTCTCTCTCTCTCTCTCTTTCTGTTATTGGTATACCTTTGTCATCGATATATATGTAACCAATTGAAACTATGTCTGTACAATAGCCATCAGAGAATATCTGCAAGAAATACATTGGGTGTCCAAAATACATTGTTATGTCGAAATAAATAAATCTTTTTTGTGTGCCAGTGATTTTTGCAATTTTCAATGATTTAAAATACATTGTAATTGCGCATTTGCAGTATCATAATCGTTTACATTTAAATTAAACACCAGGATTTTCATTCCGCGCGTGTATCTTTACAAACGTAAAATATGTATACAATAAAAAAAAAGAAGATTCATTTTGTTTCGGAGAGAATTCCATTACTTTACTCAAAGTTATAATTTACATTTTTAAGGTAGCCGAGAATTTCTATCATATGAGTATAAGTTCCAGTAGTACATCACTTAACAATGCAATGAATTTTTAAGGTACTTAACCAATAGATGGCGTGCACCCGAATTTTGCACTCACGAGATGGAAATTCTCCATTAAGAATACAATAGCCGTTGTAACATTTACCTTATACCAAAATAAAAACTCCGAATTTTTTTATTTGCAAAAAGATAAAAATACAAAGAAGCCTATTAAATTTTTAATTAAAATCCTCGTGTAAGAGGGATGAACTTAAGCTTTGCGTATATAATTTTGGAACATATTTTGAATAGAACATTCAGAAGAATTGCCAAGAACTGACCTAAATCTAGCTTACTAATTTTTCTTGTACGCTATTGTTCAACAATTTGATAAAGTCAAGTGGTCTCGTAGGAAGAAAAGTACTATTAATTTTGACTTTTTCTTTCACAAGTCGAATTAGTATGGAGGAAATAGACCTCGTCAATTAAATTTCGGTTAGTTGCTCGCTAACCTACCGTAATCGTTCTGCGAAATCAATCGACCACATTCAGACTCCTTTTCATGATCGAGGCGCAGTCTGTGTTTCCTTTTTTTTTCATTAAGGGGGGAAATGCGGAAATAAGTCGGCTGACTCGACTAATTAGTTAAACGACCCAGAAAACGTGTAAAAATGAAAATTGCAGTCTGACGGCTATTAAAAGAGGGGAACGTTTAAATCGATCAGTATATATGACTATACCCTTTCTCTTTCTTTTTTGTTTTTCCTATATCGAAGAGTTTCTTTTTCTATCTCTTTTCAACGTGAGTTTCTCTCGCGATGCTTTGTCATTTCCTTGACGTTCAAAATGCCGTTGTTCGATCCCCTCGTTTGCTCTGGTTCGGGTTCGATTGTTTGACGTTTGATTTTGCTGACCCTTTCAGTTACGGCCTCCCCCCCTCTCTCTCTCTCTCACCCCCCCCCTTATTCCCGTTTCATCTGTATTTCAACACCTTTCGTGCAAAAAAAAGTTTCTGTTAAAATAATGCAGATGTTAGCATGAAATTGAATTAAATAGTTTTTTGTGATTTTAACGATTGAACTGTAATATTCGAATAGTTCTTTTATCGAAACCTTACGATTTCTATACAGGTGTTACAATTAAAAGTAACATATTCATTTTCTTCGATTTTCATTTCGACTAATAGGTACATAGTTTATAGTAGATAAATCAATGTTTTCTTTAAAAAAAAGCAACTACACCACTCACATCGAGGAACTGTAATACCTTAATCTGAAGTTAGTCCCTTTCCTCCTAGATATATCGTATAAATTATTCTTACAAGTTTAATACCAGCTTCTCCACTTAATCTCGAATAGGACAACCAAGGAGCATGTCGTACATCAAAGCGACACGCAATTCCTTCTCCCCCTGGACTATTACGAACCGATAATCCCATTGTAATCTAGGTTAGCTCGAAAATCAAGTCGCACAAAATTAGCTATATTCGCACACGTACGCGATTGTTTATTAAACAAGACGGTTTCGTCGTTATCAAGGCAAATCGTTTTAATTTCATTCGTAATACTAGCTAACCTCCGCCCAGGTCTCGTTTTACCCGATGTCGAGCTAATGCGAGGACGGAGGTGTTGAATGAACGCAATCTAGAAGGTCGTCAATACCTGGTGATATTAACACGCGGTCTGGTGAAAAATAGCGTCTCTTTTATTTCAATATTTTCTTTCAGCTTTTAGTCTTGCAACATTTTTAAATTGACTTATTTGGTACTTCTTCGATTGTTCAATATTATATACATACATATATAGGTATACAACATCGTGAGTATGTAATAAAAAAATCTTGAAGCAAATAATAAAGAGCGAAACAGTTATAAAGCGTAGGATAAACTTTTCCCAGAGTTTCGTATCTATATGTATATATATATAATACAATTGTTTTACAAACTCAGTATTATATTTTTCAAACAAATAATAGAATTTCATTTAATATTTTGTTGTTTTTCAATTCAATTTCATATAGAACAATTTTTAAAGTTATAATTGGAAAATATTATTAGCGGCCACGATTCTTTATAAATGTTACGCATTTAAACGTTCGATAATTGTAATTTTAGTTTTTTATACTCAACTAAATATGGCAACTGTATGTATATACATATGTACATATGCACACAGACACACACACACACACACACACACACACACACACACACACACACACATATATATACATTTATGAAAATTCGTACATCGATGTTAAACGTTTGAAACAGACATATACACGTGTAGATATCGTAGAACTATACTAAATGCCGTGTACAAATATAGTTTTCTAGGTTATATCAGTTTCCAGCCCAGGTCTAGTTTCATATTTCCCCAGAGTTTAAGCGGAAATAAACTTTCGTTATACGCAAATCTTTACGCAACCCTTACGAATAATTAATAAATGAACGTTAACGTACCCGTATTAAAGCCCATCGAGTCGTTAAACTTTCAACACCGAATTCTGAATTCACCTGTGAGAAAAATACACATGGATTCTACGAGTTACGTAAGATGATATAATACAATGGAACTTTGAAAACAACCTGTTATATATATGTATTTCCTTATTAAATAGGAAGAAGCAATATAATCCTTTTCCAATACAATAAATACATCTTTATTTCGTGTCTTTTAAAAGCAAAAGAGAGAGAGAGAGAGAGAGAGGGGGGGGGGGGGGAAAGAGAGATGGTAAAACAGTAGGAGGAAAGCAAGGTATTTCGTCTTCCTCAATCCCGCAGCGATTTCAACTAAGCCGCTGGCGTCTAGTAACAGAAGACATTCTGTTGGCTCTACCAAACTTACTCTCTTCCCTTGTCTCGACTGGTGCTTCAGGTTACGAACTACCTTCCGCTATCAGCTCGTACCAGAACACTATATTTTTTTTTCTTTCTCTCTCTCTCTCTCTCTCTCTTTCTCTTTTTCTCTCTTTATACATACACATATATATTTCGATTCCTGATGTTATATCTTTTAGTGTGCATAAGTATAATTTTTTATATATTTTCTTGATATTGATTTTTACCTATAAAATTGAACAAATGGTATAAATATTATTTTGTATAGAATATCGATTAGATTATATTTTCATAATTACATCGTAACGCGTTATTATTGATCATTCGTTTTCTTATTTGTGTAAACAATATACTACAATATATGTTATGTTTATATTTTAAATTTCTACTTAATTTTTAATAAGAATTGTATATTTTCTTCTTATATATGGTTTACCTTTGTATGTACACACAAAGTACCTTTCCCATTTATTTCGTGAAAAAGCTTGTTATACTCTCGAAAGCATTGAAATTAACATGTAATTAAAACTAGCTTTTACCTCAAACGAGAAAAGAATCCTTTAACAAAAATAACCCTTTCCTATAATACAATTTTAAAACTAGTAGTTCTTTTTAGTGGTATTCCAAAATTAATAATTGTAGATTATAAGAAAATTTTTCACAATATAGAAATTTTGATACATCATCAATTAATCTTCCACTCGTAATCGAAAAAATGAATACTTACAAAATTAGTTTCCAGTAAGATCCTTTCGACCGAAAATTTTGCTCTCGCGTTAATTCAAGATTCTTCCTCTCCTCCTCTCTCTCTCTTTCTCTCTCAACGATGTACACCGCGCAAATTCCATTTCCCGCGGTACGGAAAATCTCTCCTTTCCTCTTCCACTTTATCCTTCTCCAACCTCCTTGTGTAATGTGACATAATTCTTGGGGAGACTGTCCTGCCTTGGAGCGTTCGCTACTTCCGTTTTCGAGGTTGAGATTTATTACTGGCTTTTGAGCGGCCTTCTTCCCACGTCCTAAACATATACGCGCGCAAAATTTGCGCCATATATACAGAACGGTTTTCCACGGGAAGAGCAAGTAAGAGAGAGAGAGAGAGAGAGAGAGAGAGAGAGAGAGAGAGAGAAGCCTTTCTGATCAAAGAAACGGAAATTCGCGTGACAAGCTTGAACGACGGTCTTGTATAGTCGATTTTTCTTTTTTGAATTTTCCAACAAGATGTTACCCGCAGTTATGGATATTTTTTAGTTCGGTAAACCTTCTTTGTTTCTATACTAGACGATAAAATTTATAACTTAATTTATTTTATATAGGAAGTCTATTATTAAATAAGAGTCATTAGGTATATAGAATATTCATCCTGTCTTGAATTTAATTTAACCATTACGCAGGCTCTTAAATATCAGTCTACTTGTTTAATACACATAATTTAAATTACAGTGACCAAAGAGCTAACATGAATCTAATAAAATTATCATTTCAAAGCATTTACAGCATAAAATTTTCGATTTTACGTTTTTCCCTGCACGTTCAATGGACACCGGACAGTAACAATAAAATAAAAAATATTGCAGTGTATAACCGTACAACACCTTCATAAAATTTTTTAAAACATAAGCTATAAAAATAGCTTCTGGAATATCATAAACATGCATTTGTTTTTATTATTAATTGTGTTACTCAATTTTGATTCCCTAAGTTATAGATTACTTAGAGGGCAAAATTATTATTATACGATATATAATTCGACGAGAAATGTTTAAATTATTTAAAATCTACGTAATATTACACGTAATACAAATTATTTTCGAAATTATTTTAATTAAATTTGTGAATAGTGTTTCCGATATATGTAAGTATAATTGAATGTCAGGATAATAAAAATAAACAAAAGTTGTGAAAAAATAAATAATTTTAGACAATGCTACCACCAGAATCATGATATTTAATCAATTATATTAATATACCACTAAAGACCATAGATAATTTTTTTACGATTTCGAGAATCAGAAAATGAAGAAGACGGTGTCATGTGACATTCATATAAATAAATAATAATCCAATATTGGGTAAGAATTTAAAAAAATGATTAAAAATTTATTAAATAAAATATTTGAATGCTAAATGTTTAATTGATTTTTCTTTGCATTTAGTTATTTAATTTGATAATAAGCAAAATAAATAAATGATCAATTTTCATTGAGATTGAAAATTTGTTATTAAAAATAAAAAAATTAATTGAATATTTATAATTGATATCCGACATTTTCATAAATTTCAATAACATTGAGGCAAATGATAAAAATAATAATAATGATAAATAATAGAAATGTTCAGTTTAATCCATTATTTGTTTAATAGAACGCTGCTCATTCGAAAAAAAATCTTAAAAGCCATCACAAATTTTTTATCGAGGATTGCACACGCTAACACATTCGCACACCTTTCTCTCCATTATACATTTTACGGGGGAGAAAAAGAGAAAGAAAAGGTAGGAATTTCACTTGAAAGTGTCGGTGCTTCATTTTTAATGAAAAAAAGGACCGAAAATATACAAGAGAAAAATTCCCTGAGTAGGGGAGGAAAAAAAAGTAAAAAAAGAAAGATTTTTCGTAGTATCCAAGAAAAATGAAGGCATTTTCGCGGGTGATGACCTTTTCTGCATTTCTCAAATCCACTTTCCCGACATTTATTTCTCAAGAGGTGAGGGTGTGGCAAAACTGTAACATCCCTTGGTGGCACTTGCCTTCCGCACTCGAATAACGTTAAGAGAGGAAGGGAAGCAAACTCATTTTTCTTTAATTCGATTCTCTGAGTGCTACTTTATTCTTCGTAGGATGTGTACGTATATATACGTGGGTGTGTATAGGTATACAGTCGACGAGGGTCTCGCGGCGCTTTTATTGATTCGGCAATTGACATTATTGGAGGGTATAGGAGGATGCCGATAAAGCATTAACTTACTTTGACTTTCTTTATCGAGACTGACATGGAGGGTTAATCATTGTCTTCGTTATAACTTGCCGTGTTACATTGATGTGGATTATTCGAGGTCCTCCGGTAAATCTAAAATATTAGTAACTTTGTAATTCAAGATAAATATAATTATTTGTATTTTGTTAATTATGCAAATTTAACCGATTATACCAACATACAAATGATAATTAAAATAGATGTGTACATCGTTAAATTTTAATAATTCTATTAATTATATTACAGGATTATAATTTATGGAATGTAAGAATTTCAGATGAGAGGGAAATCCTTAAATTCAAGCTCTATTCAAAGTAATAATCGAAAAAAAGAGAATTGAATCAATTTTTACGTCAGCACTGGATCTGATTTCAACTAAGAGCAACCTCCTATTTGGAATCAACGCGAAGTAATGCTAGGATTGATAAAATTGAATCTTTCGAGTTTTAAATAACCAATCATCTTTCTCGGATTTTATGGGAAAAATTTTTCATTCATCTGGATTTAGTATAAAATTCTGTCAAGTTAGGAAAAATTCCGCGGGTCGAAAGTAATATACGTGTGAATTTTGTAATAAATATATATTGTTAGTAAATGAAGTTTTAACTTTAATATTTATATACAATACAATGGAATGGATCATAATTTATACAATACAACGGACCAAATATATACTATCTGATAGATTACATCTTCAAACGAACAACTAATTCAACTCTGCACATAACAACATGTAAAGTTTGAATAAATTAAATGAGTGTTTATAACAATATATAATATCGTAGATTTATAGTTATAGCTGCACTATTGTTTATTCATTATAAAAGTAAGAATATTCGGATTTTGAAAATAAAGATAGAGAATGTGCACCGATGTGAAGGAAGCACTGCAATATATCAAGCTCCACATTAAAATTTGAACAATCCGCAAAATCGCGCACCACCGGTAAACCTTCCATTGACAGACGATTCACCCAAAGTAACAAAGGTTCACCTCGAGGTTTCGAAACCCCGAATATGCGGAAAATCCGTAAATTACTCACTTCTCTCGGTTAATCAATCCTTTCGAATTCACGTTCGTAATTTGTCAAAGCGATTGAAAGTCATTTCGCGCTTACTACTCGCGGTAATTTTCTCCTACGTACCGTCTGATCGAGCATAGCAAGTAAGAGGTACGTATATAGGTATACGTTTAGGTAGACACCCGTACACTCGTACCCACACTGGCACAGACGCGCGTACAGAGCGGCTCGTCTAGTTTTCGCGTGCCGGCCAATTTGTGGGCACCACGTATGGCTACAAGAACCAACGAGCCCGACTCAAGTTTAAGCTGGTAGAAAGTTTGCGGTCGGCAATTTTGATAATAGTTCCGGCTGCCCGGTTGACTTTGCTCGATCAACTTTGCAGGAGGAAGGAGGAGTGAGGTCGCGCGCATCCTGCGTGTATCGGAATCTTGTGCTTGGTTCTCCCAGTTGGTGGGCTAGTTGCGAATTTCCCAAGGTCTTTTGCATACCAACGGCACGAGGGTTAACCATTTTTTTTTCTTCTCCCGAGTATATTAGTAGGATTTTAAAGATGATAGTTTCAAACCTTTAGATTCAAACTCTACGCAGGGTTGAACGCTGTTAGAAAATTTTATCTTTAATTAACGTAATTACTCGTCGTTTAGTTTATTCTTTTCACTGCTACAAGTATTTAATAAATTTTAAACTTTGTTAATGACACCAAACAATAGCGCTATTACTCTTATAACTTAATCATTATTTTTTAGACAAGAAAATAACGCGAATGCTTTAATAATAATTTCTTAGCAGAATTGTTTGAATTCCTTTGTCAGTTTGTTTCCATAACACTTTCTTACTCAAACAAGATAATTTTCATTTGGTGCGAAATTTTATTATATACTTATATTAATTTTAGTTTGAAAGAGTTTCGAAATTAAAAAAAAATGTCAAAAGTTTCATCAAACTGACCTACAAACACGATTAGTCCCAGCTTAACATACGCTCGGGTCTTTTAACCTAATTTTTAAAGCGCAACCCCGTATTTTGTGAACATTTATGCTAATCGCTTCATTTGACGCAGCTATAAAAAAGAATTTCACGCTGTAATCAATCTAGTTGAAAATTATTTCCCGGTCGCGTCAATTTACATTTTATATTGAATCAACGTTTAAAACTGAACAATGAAAAAATTCACGCTATAAAAATTATTTTAGTTTAATAAGTTTGCTTCTTTCTTTATATATATATAGAAGATCAATCTCCAAATTAGGGTTAAAAATACGGAGGAAACAAAAACTTTTGCGCAAAAAGGTAAAGTTTTATAAGATCCTTAACGAATCCAAGCTTTAACCAAATGAATGGAAAACATATAAATTTAGCCAAGACTCGTCTGTACGATCTTCATTACGGTTTAACTAGTAGTAGTCCCAACCAATATAAATTCGAGCGAAATTACGAACAGTAAATCCGTACGTCGCAAAAAGATCCAATCTTCCTTATTAGCAAGACAGCTGTTTATTCCGTAACTCGTCGACCCTCTCTACTTTGGTACCAAAACTCGAATTAACAGCTGCGAGCTTTTAATCAGCTCTTCTCCACCTCGTAATCGCCATCTTATAGATAAAAAGGAACTTGCCACCTAACTTATTTTGCCGGATGTATAAAACAACATGACAAACTCTAATAACATTATATTTATAGAATAATACGCTATAAAATAAGTAAGTAGGTATACAATCTTCAAGATAAAATTGTCAATCGTATATGTCGATCTTTTTAATATCTTTCTGCGTCTTTTAAAGTGAATCCGACAGTGCCATCCGGATAAAATATACATTTATATATACATATAAAAAATATAAAACGCAGAAGAAACTGCAATAGACTTTACTCTCATCTTTAAGCAAATCCAATTAAAGAAACTACTTTTTGTTTGTCAGCGCCGCGTCGTCGTAACGAATTCCTGCACAAAACGAGAAACACCTTTGGTCACTGACTAATCTAATTAAATGTACCTTGCGGGCATTTTGTTATACAGTCTTTTGCATTTACTTTGATGACCCTGTTATTTTGTATTAAACTGATCAAGGCTTCTAAAGACAGTTTTCCTCTTAATGTAGAATAATGATTCAATTTGTTAGATGTTGCCTAATTTAGTCGAGGTCATACGAATTAGAATCTTTGAATATTTGAATCATACCTTCGCCTGTTTGTTCAGAATGTACTTGTCGAATTCTTATTGAAGGATTATGACGTTGTACAATCTCTTTTTTTCGGTAATGAGCTTCGAGGTCGCTTTGAAAATGAACATCCGAGTTGAACTGAAGTTTAATTGCGTATAAAATAGCTATTACCCGTGTTGTTCATCTGATTAAGTGTAAGGTATAATACCAATTTTAACCCAGCACCAAGTTATTTTCATTTTTCAATTTATTCAAGTAATTAATATTAAAAATAGTTTTTAAAGCGATTAATCCTCACTTTCAACATTTGTATAAACTAGTCCAGACCAAAAAATGTTTTAATAAGCATTTAATTTTACAGTATTTATTACCCAATGAGAAAAGTAAAAAAATAATATTTTTCCGCGTTAATATAGGTTGCTTTGACCGTGTTACTGGAAAATAATTAATTCTAATACAGTACGTCAGAAGAGAAACTGATAATTACTTCTCACAAATTTTTCATACTAAAACTATAAAAAGAACTTTTTAATAGAATTGAAATTACGGTTTACTTAAAGTAGAACGAAAATTCACAAGTTAATGCGAAATTAACATTTATTAATGTAAGGATTGAGCGAGGAAATGGAGAAAAAGAAGATGTAAAATGGAAAAGACGTAAAGAATAGGAAAAGGAGAGAGAATTTGGAGAGCAGAAAATGGATCACGAAAGAAGAAAGAATTTCAAATATTAATAGTATGTAAAAGATGGAAAATGCTGGACGTATAGACGATGAAAAAGATCCAGACGTATAAAATGTACATATAAAAGTTTTAAAATGGTGAAATTTATCGTTAAATATTAATATACAACCATTAACAATTAATTATTTACAGAAAGTTTTGCATAATTTACATCACGATTTTTCCATTGAAGAATTTTATTAAAATATTTAAGGGGCACTATATTCGCTCGTAAACATTTTCTACGATCACACTTAAAATTACAACAAAGGGATTTAAACGTAGAACCCTAATTAACCTCAAATTGAATCATCACCGGTCAAAATCGCCCGAAGAAAGAAGGCAAAAAAAAACTCGTCGACCAAAATAAACTTTTTAACCCCGTAAATTTCGTTTTCACGTTTCGTTACCGCGTCCATAAAAGACTCGTCAAACCCTCCGGTACGCCTACGCGCGAAATTACAGCCCCTCTCCCCGCGGCCCTTCTTTTTTTATTTCTATATATTATAACGTACATAACGGGGATTAAAAAGTACTCGTAAAATTTATGGTCCTTCGAATTTAATGGCACACGCGATACACACGCATCCAGAAAATACGTCGACTGATTTTACGACGTACCCTCTCGCACCCCCTTGCCGGTTGTGTTGTTGTTGTTGTTGTTGTTTTTTTGCGGGTACAGAAAAAGAGAGAAAAGCACATACCCTGACAAATTGCGAGCGTTCGTCCGTGTGTTTTTCTCTACAGAAGGTCCAGCTCCGTAAACCTTCCTTAACCTCGAGAATCGAACCTGAGGGGGTGGCAAGGGAGTTGAACGTCGATATCGGCTTAACTTTTGATGCAAAGGAGCAAGGGTTTAGGTCGCCTCTTTTCTTCGGCACGACCGCGGCAAACTTTCCTTTGAACTTTATTCTCACTTGAGTTCTGCTTTTATTACTTGGAAAACATTTAATTAATCACTCCTGCTACTACCTCCTCATTATGGACGAATGATATAGTTCGCTTTATACTCTGAAAAGTAAGTGGTTTCGATTCGTTTATAAGATTTTTTCGAAAAGACTTTCTGCATTTTCGACTTTTTCGATTAAAGAATAATGATCAAGTTTTCCCCTATATAGTCGACCGAGTTCGTTATAGCTTTTTACAACGAAATATTATCATAATAAACACAAATATTTTTGGTTCCTCCTTCACAAATATTAGATATATTAGCAAATGTTTCACAATGAAAATTTTTAAAAGTTTACCCAATGCAAATTTAAACCATCAAATATTTAAAAAAAATTTTTTTTTTCATTGATTTTTATACTTTTTTGCAATATCTACTCTTTCGAAAAAAAATCCTTCGTAAACTTTATATCGAACTTTGAAGCTTCTCTTGTATACAAAACTCGCAGTACAGAAAAAATGAAGAAGAAAAAGAAGAATATGAAGAAGAAGAAGTAGAAGAAGAAGAAGAAGAAGAAGAAGTAGAAGAAGAAGAAGAACGTTACCGTACATAAATTTCCTTTCAAAAATTTTCCTTACGATTAATAAAACAAAACGTTGTGTAACCCAGCGGAAAGATACATAAACAAGTTTACAAGAAAGTCTCGTTAATCATACTTTAGTAAAACTTGTAACATATTTTTACGTGGGGATTGTAACGTTATTACAGGGAGTGACTTCGCGTACACGAAAGTGAAAAAAAAAATGAAGAAAATTCCGATCGCATTATGGGAAATCGGGAGGTAGAATGGACAGCCATTACGCTGAACCCAGTACTTACGTTTAATAAGATTTCCGCAATGGCGGCGCGTGTCCCTGTCGTAAAAGCGAAATAATATCGCACGCGCAAAAGCGAGAGAGAGAGAGAGAGAGAGAGAGAGAGAGAGAGAGAGAGAGAGAAAGAGATTCCGGCATAGCACCAAGCTTTTTATTTTTCTCCTCGTAGTCATAACCGGTGACGTTTAGTGTATGCGTATTTGCGGTCGTGTATATGAGTTTGGTGGAACTTTTCGTATGCCTTCCTCTCTGTTATATGTTATATATACGCATAAAGGTGCTTTCGTATGCGTTCTTTTGTTTTTCGTATACGGCTGTGATGGTATATACGATAAGTCAAATAGACTACGTTCCAAGTGTACGAAGCGCACATCATACATACATATATATATATATATGCACCTACGTACATATCTATATTTGTTTCTTTATGGATTCTGATATGTAAATTCTTAATAATTCTTGAGTGCATGTGTTATTAACTTTGACTCTATCGTACGTCGTACGATATCAGATGGTACGTGATTATTGTTTAAACAAAAGTTTATAAAATTAATAGAGTGTACATGTTGTATTTGAAGGAGCTAGTAAACTGCAATAATATTAAGATTATTAATATTAAATAGTGACACTCTCGTTCGTAACTTACGTTCGATTTTTGGTAATTGAATTATACGCGTAGTACCCATTAAATGTACAAAAGATATACTTTTTCGCGATACGTTCTATACCTGGTCACATTACAGAGTCTCACCTATAAAAGTCAATCCAGTACGAATATCGTTATGACTATTTCAACTGAAACATCCTTTCAATCTTTGACGACTAGCGCATTTATTATTTTATGTCCATTTTACGTTAATATTATAAAACGTCAAACTCTTAATTTACATCGTTCTATCAATCTCGAGTGTACGTATAATAGATTCCATACGTACCGATCGTCATTTATTTCGAAATACTCGATTTTTCAATAAAACAAACTGTTACATTATTTATAATCCTGAATAGTAGTTGTAACCGATTGAATTATAATACAATATATACACATATATATAGGTATATATTTATATATAAATGTATATGTATACAGAGCTCTCATCCTTAGATGGCAAACAATTCATGAATACATCATAGGACATTATACAACATGCAGATGAAAGCAAGTATTCAATTGTATATACATATAGTACATAGGTACATAATACGTATACGATTTACATATAGGTACATAGGCGATATACGTATGTCGAGCTTGCAATTGCCTATTCGCGGATTTTTCCATGATTTACGTACCTCTCATACCCGATCGTGCAAGATAGGTGCATCTACCTATGCAGACCTATATCGTCACGATATTCACGTGCATGTATAAATATGTACTCGTATGATATCCGCATATATTGTTTACTTATACATAACGATAAATCAAAGGTTGCATGTGTATACCGGGAGGACGTTGATACGGGGAGTGAGGAGGGTGAGAGGAGGGCGAGAGGAGGGTCAGTCGGATTTAGAGCGCGGGTGGGCACCGTTGGAAACGGGGTTGCTCGGGTATATGATGCACTGTGACGTGCGTAGGCATAAATCATGAAGGAAAGAGAGCTCCAGGGTTATATGCCGAGCTTGGTCGTATAGAGGCCTCTCTCGGTGAGAGATCCCGCCTCGCGTTAGAAGCCAAAGGGAACGTCGAGCGGCCTTAAGGAGAATCAGGGGCGCTACGACAGACAGAGGGATGAAAGACACGCCGGACGCACTCATGCCTTTGCCTTCCTCTCTCTCTCTCTCCCTCCTTCCTCCCGTCCCACTATATTCTTACCCTCTCTTGCTCGTGTATAGCTCGAGGGGTGAAAACGAGGGAGATGGCTTTTCTGATTTATACCCGAAAATCTCGACGTTTCACTACAAATCAGTTATTTGACGAATTTGACCCACCAATCTTTACGACCGGTTGTTGCTGTGCCCCTAAACTTTTTTTTTAACAAAACGCATTTCAGAGTGTAGTATCGGAAAAAGAAAATCTGACGTTAAATCTCGGGTAAACTTTTCATGACATTTGACCCACAGTTCGAAGAAAGTCCAACACCTCGTCTCCTGTAGACATGAATCATATTTCGATGCAAAAATGTCAATGAAACTCGTTAATATAAATTATCTTTTCTCGCCAATGTTTTTTATCATACAATTCCGCAAACATTATCTTTTTTCCTTTATCCATCCTCTTTGCTTTATAACATTTCTAAGTCTCATCGTATTACGCGAACATTCGAGAAGATTTAAGAGAACGTGCGTAAAAAAGGAAGATTTTTTCCCGAAAAAAAAATAAAAAGTACAAGGTTGTAAAAGCAGTGGAAAGAGAGGTGGAAACGAAGAAAATGTTTCATTTTTCGGAAAAATGTAAAAGGTTATTTTTACTGTTGTCATGCGTATTTTATAGTAGTACACGAACAAAAATTGCGAAATACAAGACTGGAAGAAAACAAAGGATGGGATGTTTATTTTATGAAAACTTAAAATCTTTTTATTTCCAAGCAATTACAATTTTAAGTGATATTTTGTTGGGAAAATTATACACGATGCTACGTGCTGAAAGAAAAAATAAAAAGAAATAATTCATTTCTTAAGAAACGTTTGACGAATTCCGCATAAAAATTATAACTCTATTGTTTAACTCCAAAGTAATACTCTTTACCTAACGAATAATAATAAAAAGAAAGAGAGAGAGTGAGAGTAAGAATTGCTAAGCGAGAAAATGTGCGCAAAAAATTTAAAGAAATTTACTTCGTAAAAAATGTTTTACGCTGATGAGAACAGGCTTATTAGCTATCAAAAGTTTAAACGAGCCCCGCTTAAAGTATAAGTGGTGAACAGCTTTAAGAATAAAAGTGCAATACATTAACTAAGTTATCGATGTGTTTAAAAATTTTAATAACGCTCTTTTTTATGATTTCGCGAAAGAACTTCAGTATCGTTAATCCATTTATGAAAGACAAAAAAAATAGTGTTCACAAAAGTCATCTTTATAATCAAAAAAAGATAATCTGTCTCTATTGTGTCTAAAGTATTTCAAATCTTATTGTTACTTGGAAAATAAAATAATTTGCTTTGTTACTTTATAGCTTTTGGCAAGTTACATGAAAAAATTTGCATTGGTTAATTTTTCGAGTGAATATATATAGATATATATATATATAGATGACTGGCATAAATTTTCATTTCAAAGTAAAGATTGTTTCGTTTACTTTTGTTTCCACCTACTATAAACTGAGTAGAAGGTATACTATATATACAAAGTGAATATTTACTATAAAATATTCGTGGTACGCATCGAATGGAAATGTAACTTATCCAAAAATGTTGCTTCTATACTGTTTAATTTATGTCCCCTATTTTCCTATAAATTTTTAATCATCTTTAAAATGTTACGATGATTCACGTAAATTCGTTAGAACGAATTTTACCTGTTAGGAAAATAATATGAGCGAACGTTAAATGTTGTATTTACGTGGTATATGTAATGATCTTTTACGAGTTTATTATTAACCATGGTATATTTTATAACGTTATTATTTCAGCGAATATATGTCTAGATTGTAAATTTATAATTTTACTGCGGAAAATGCAATATTAATGTAAAATTAAAAATTGCGTCGTATAATTTTTTTAAATAAAAGCGAAGAAATAAACCGGTCTAAATAATTTTTTTTTATATTTTGGATATGCTAATGCTGCCATAAAAACGTCTATTTTTCAAAGAGACGGGCTGTATGCAGTATATAAAATTTAAAAAATTTGACGATACCGAGTCTCATAAACGAAGGATAAAATTTTGCGACAACTGATAGTTTACGCAGTAAAAAATGAAATATTGAACAACTGAAAATTGATCGTTACGCTGAGCGATTCAAGAATCGGATGTAAAAAAAATTAATAAACTGCTTATTATTACGAAGCGTTAAGCGTTATCCAGGAAAAGCGTTACATAATAGAAGAAAAAGATGTGTAACAATAGAAGTGGCCAACATTTTCGTAGGTATAGCATCTTTAGCAGTATACTCTCGACTAAAGGCCTGTACCTTTTCTCCCTCCTCGGGTTCTTTATTGTTATCGTTCGCGTGCGGAAAGTTTATCCAGCGCGTAAAAGAGCGCATCGCTATATAGACTTTCGTGCGCGTGAAACTTTTCGCGACCTTGTTTTGTCAGTGGCTTCCCAGTTTATGCCTCCTACCAACCTTTTCTCTCCTACAGTTTGGATTCTCCTTCGGTTTGTTCCCGAGAGTGCCAGCTTACTCATTGACTTTTCTACTTTCCCCGGCACCCAAAAAACGTATTTTCTAAAGGTGCGAAAGATTTTCTCCAACTTTTTCAGAATATACAAGATTTTTTCCAGATAAACTAATGTTATCTTGTTTCTCTCTCTCACCCGACACCTCCCCCTCCCTCTACCTCCTAGCACACTTTCTACTTTTTTATTCTATTGTTCATTTTATCGATTTTATTTGTGTATCAGAGAATTTCGGTGTATTGCGAACAATGAAAATGTATTTGTTTTGATAGAATCGCATATGAGAAATACCTTTGGATTATAAGTCTTGGTAAAAGCCGATTTCGATTTTGGAAGTTGAAAATCTAGATGGTGTATGATAATGCCAGTATAAAAATGATATTTGCTATCGAGATGTTTCGTATTACTGAAAATTCGATGGTATAAAGAATGTTGTGACTTTTTGGTAAATTTCTGTTGGCTCCTTATCTCAAATTATATTTCTACAATAACGACTTTTTATAAATTATTAATTATAATTTTATAATTATGTAAAAAAACCTTGATTAATTTATTTTGATAAACACTGTAGAACAATGTATACTCTACTGTATTACAAGACCAAAGAAAAAACGGTAGATAAATTAGAAAAGTTTCCAATATTACAACAAATATGAAATGGATATACATAAACCACTCTTTTTCTTAAACCTCATCCTATCATCCTATATTAAATGATGCATAGGATCAGGTAGGTTAAAGCTTATATACCTATACATACGTATCCACAATATGATGTGATAATGAGAAAAGGGAAATGAACCTTTTGGTATACGTATATAGAGATAAAGAATAATGGAAACGGTTCTTTTACCTTGATCATCTACTTTTTCCATTTTTTTTATTTTTCAACTCATATTTTGCATTTTTCCTCTTTCATTAAAACCAACGCATTTCTCTTTTTGTGTTTCATACTTTCTCACACTCCTTCTCCAGCATTCACTTAGATTTTCTTTTTTCAGTCCATAAACTTCGTCCGTATTAGGTCACTTTTCTCCGCCCTATACTGTAGAAGGAACAAGTGGCAAAATTTATCGTGCGATCCGACTGGGATGAAAAAAGTTTTACCAGTAGAATAAGAATAAGAAGAAAAAGAAGAAGAAGAAGAAGAAGAAGAAGTAGAGGAAGAAGAAGAAGAAGAAGAACCACATCGCGAAAACCAGACCGAATGACTTGACGAACTGCCGACCTGGTGATCGTTCGGCTTGTAGGAAATAAACTTACCCGCAGACGGTTAGGATCTTTACGGTGCACATGTTTTCTGGACTTCTACATATATTTTCTCCGGGATCTAGGGCTAGAGAAGTAACGATACTGTATGTTTCTTGCTTCAATTACAAATAAATCGCATTCCGCAAAATCTAACGATACAGTACCTTTTATTACCAAGTGTTTGTTAAATCTATTCATTCGCTTTATCTTCTATTTATTTATCTTAATATTTATAATTTAATTGACTAAAATCTTATCTATTAAATTATTAATTACACAAAATTAAGAAACTAGAATTGTTCGTAAGTAATTGATTTTAAAATTTTTGTACTGTTCAGAATTGAAGATCAATTGTTTCGGATTCGCTAGTTAAAAAGAGGTTTCAAGCCATTTAAATGCATCACGAATAGCTAAAGATTTTTTGCTCTCATGAAATGGATTCCACGGTATATGTATATATCGGTTATTTCACAAAAGCACGTCTCCTTTCAACGCGCTTATCATAAAATGCAACTCTACCTATCTTTCTCCGATCCTCTTCCTTTATACCAAAGGGACAATTCACGTGCACCGATCGATTTACATTTCCGTATCCCCCCGGTGAAAATGTAAGTCTAACGAAATTTCGTCCAACGGTTTGTCCGTTTTTTTTTTTTTTTTCATTCTTCCAACAAAGTATCGATGGATGAATGAACTTTGCCTTTATTACTGGAATCCATCGGTCGGACTTTCCGATTGGCTTTGGCATTTAAATCCATCAAAGATTACAATTTAAAATTGTTTAAATATTTTCCAGTCCTCTTGTTACTCAAAAGTGCAAATTCAATTTGAAAGCACTGTTATATGTATATATTGATGATACTGTATACCGACTGATGCTTTTATTATATTTTTTAATGGACCCTTTAGATCGGAAAAATTAATTAAAACTTGATCGTATGTTACCTCGACGAAGAGATACGTTATAATTACTTTTTAACTTTGCTAATGTAACCTCCTTTTTTTATTACATATAGTTACTTTTTTCTTTTATTTTTGTTTTAATTTCTTCTGAAATTAGCTTATATAATGATATTTGCAATAATGGTATTAAATAAACCTTCTTAAATGAAAGTAATTCTTTAATGAATTTCGATACACGTGGAACTTTGATCTCAATTATGCAGAAAAAATGGATATTTTAGAGAAAACCAATTGAAAATTTAGAATTTGTATGCGTAAATATACTTGGTAACTTATTTGATTAAATAAAAAATTCACGACAAATAAAATCCATGGTTTTTCGAATACGCGTTTATAACTTCGTATTTGTTTTTATCAAGTAAATATATACTGTAGATAAACATATGGACGAGTAGTAAAATAAGTGAACAAGAATTTTATTTAAAAAAGAAGTATTATGTATTTCTATAAATGTTCATTTTCTTAAGTTTAATCAAGGGAGTTGTACCACCGAACAAGAAACGAAAAAATTCTCGACAGTGGCTTCGATTTTTCCATTTTCCTTCTTGAATAAAGAAAATAGAAAAAGCTTGCGAATATCGTGAAATTGCAGTCGACGTCACGTGCGTAAATAGACAGTCGATGCATTCGACGTTGACAGGAGGGGCAACGGGATTATGTGACACACATATATATCGATAAGGAAATTGTCATTTACGAAAGTCCAACTCTTCTCATTTATACTATTCTCGGCTTCACCTTCGGATTAGATACGCTCGAGTAAAGTTTTATATATAGTGGTGATTTGTCCGGATTTTCGGGGTCCTTTTGTTACTGTCGCGCGGTTAAATTAAAACCGCTTACGACTGATTTAATTTAAAACAAAAAAAAGAGAAGTGAGAGATTTGTGTTATACATTAGAGATTAAAAGTATTAAGTACGGAAGAAAAAAGATATATAGAGAAATTCTAATTCTTTTTTTTTTTAAATTTGCAAATATTATTACTTGTAAAATTTGTTCTTTCAAAATTAGCTAGAACCAACGGGATTGCGCCGTAATTATCTTACCACTTAAAATCTCGGGGATGAAGCTTTTAGCGAGACGAACGTCACAATGCGGAAAAATTAAATGATCCAATTGACGAGGAGACGAGATTCTGTTAGCTCGAGTTATTTCTTTAGTTTCTTTGAATTGAAATGTATAACTCCCGGGTAAAAGTAGAGAGAAAGTCTAGTCTCTCTATTTCTGTTTCAAATTTGCATTTAATGAAATGCCAGAGAGATAGAAAGAGAGAAAAATAAAGAAAAAGATTGTTTAAAACGTTAGTTTGTTTCAAGCTAGTATATTGTTCGCCAAGATATCAATTAGATTTTGTATAGAATCAAATTAATATAGATTTGTTAGTCATTTTTGTGACATTTCTTTAACAGAAAAAATAATTCAATTATTATTTTAATAGATATAACAATGGTTATTTAAAAAGTCAGTTAACCGAAACGTATATCATTATTGTAAAAAGTCCTTACATCAATAATACTGCAGTTTTCAAAGTAGCATAGTAATTACCAATTTAATTACAAATGTTGTAATTTTGATGTTTAACGTAATTGCTTCTGTTACAGTGTCACACATTTATGTACTACTATACATAAATCTCGTTTATTGAGATTCATATTTAAAGTTGTAAAATTATTTTCCAGTATTTACGATTATCCATTGTCCGTAAAGCAATTGTGATTTATTAGGTTGCGTTATAATATTTTTTCAGTAAACGAAGAACTAATATTTAACATTATTACCGTCCAAAAAATGAGAAATTTTAATTTAATTGAAGAGAATTGAACGAAGTCTAAGATATTAAAAATAATTATACTCTGTCAATTAGAAAATTTATATGGAAAGGTTAAACAAAATTTCCATATCAATAGGGGATATGTAATAACCTGGTGTTTAAGCCAATCGCGTGCAAGGATTGTAAGGCTAATTGACATCATTGCGAGTAACGTAACGCCATTAAAATTAATAGCACGGTAAATTTGGCAAGACGTTTAAATTAATGTCAGAATCTAACATTCACTACCCTCGACTATAGGACACTTAGTATATTACTTTTATTACCATAAGGAATGTTTTATACGTTGGAACATTTTTTCGTTCCACTACATCACCATTATGACTACTACTACTACTACTACTACTACTACTCGTATCTGCTTTTATATGGATAGTAGGGAAAGGGAGAGAAAGGGGGAGGAGGAGGGGAAAGTCGTATAATCATCAGTTTCCTTAACTTCTTTATTTCCCAGTCCATATTAAAGTAAATAACTTTCCAAGGTTCAGCCCTGTCGGTAAGATTAAACTTAAAAATTCTCCAAAGTGCAATCTCAAAGTTAACACCACCGAACCAAATCCCACCCCCTCTGTAAGCCGAATGTAGGAGTGCATTTCGCGCGATTTTCATAAATCTGCCCTCTATACCGGAATGTCCTTTTTAGCCCCGTTTTCGTTGGGCCATGAGAACACTCACCCTACCTTATACGAATATGTCAACTCTGGCTTTTCCGGTCTAAAGTCTATCGTTTTTATGCTTTATATATGTACTTCGTGTCGATGCTAGTGTCGAAAGGCTCTTATTCCTATCTATATATACAAGGATTTTTACCTCTACTTATTCCTCCGAGAATATTTTTTTATTATCATCGATTTGAACAACGTAAAATTATAATGCTAATAAAGTTTTTTCTTTCAATGCAGATAATTGCTGATAAAGATGAACAATTACTCGAACAATTAACACTTACTCTCGATAAATCTGTTCGAACAATTCGTTTTGCATCTTATTATCAGAGAGTTATTATTAATTCCACTATATAATTTCTCTCTTTATATTCATCCGAAGAAATACGAATGTACCAATATAAATGCTAACAAGTATACAAAATCGCATTACCACCAATTTTTTGCATTATTAGAAAAAAAATAGATAATTTCTCTTTATAATGTAAATATATTTAATATGCACGTGTATCGAGGTGCTTGAAGGAGGAAAACGATCAAAGACCATTTATGTTAATACATATCCTGATGACTTAAGTCGATCGACATCTCGTCAAGGTATATTAAAAACGTATTGTCATACTTTACCATAAAGATCTTACATAAATTTATTGACTCATTTTATCATTAAAATCCGAATAGTCTATACGTACATATTTTTTTTTGCAAAATAAATCATTTGATAGCTCGAACCGGATCTCTCAGTGTCATTTACAAATGAAGGAATGATAATGAAAACAGTGCGACAACAATTGTTAAGTAATTCAGTTTGCAAGATCGAGAAGTAAATATCTTAATCAGCAACGAAATAATATAGACACGTGTATTCGGCAGTATTAGAATCTTCATATAGAATACGCTCATCGTTTTAACCGACTGGTCGTACATATACACGCCGCGAGAGAGAAATATAGAGAAAGTAAACTGTACTCGCGTAATTGAATATCACTTGGTCTATGCGTCCATGGAAAATATACATTTATCCGGCTTTGACGTATCACACAATGACTTTGATCGTCTATTGATGTGAAAGCACATTATATACGGTGTTACTAACACGAAATTGACGTGAAATATTGATATACGTATTATTTTGAATTTCACTTTTACCTATTAACTTCATACTAGGCGAATAATTTAAAATAAATGTCCTTTACGAAAATTATTTAAAAATTCGAATTAATTTATCGGATGGTTACCCTTAATCAATAGTCTAATTATTACTTCAATTTGAATAAATTTACAGTATCTAAATGTTTCATTTGCTATTGCAATTGTACGACGTTTGTTAAATATTTATGATGTGGTTACACTTGAGACTTAATGGCTGTTGTAAAAAAGTTTATTTGTTATTGAAATAAAATTAAATGAGTTATTAAAAATTAGTTGCTATATAGATATAGTATATTAATACATAAATTTACTACACTCGAAACGAAAATATTACACTTTAACATACACATATACGCAAATATTGGCAGCTGGGAATTTTATTCTTGTATAAATATGCACGTGTATCGTATTTATATACATATATATATATATATATATATATATATATATATATATATATATATATATATATATATATATATATATATATATATATATATATATATATATATATATATATATTTACGAATAACAAAATTGTCGTATACCGTACGAAAAAGTAGTCGTCATGTCTACACGAGAATTTTATCTCATTACATTTTCTACCTTGGCTAAATATCAGAGTAGCATGCAATTTACGTAATTGGGAGAAGAGTCGTGTTATACTACTAACGTTATTTTGTTGTCAGCTTTTCCTACGTGTGTGTATGGGCGTATGTCTACGTTTTTTTGTCCTTATTATAAAGACATTTCTTTTTCTCTATTTTCTTTTAAAACATATATGCAAACATGCGCTTGAATTATATTTTGAAGATACATATGGAAAATGCATAATTTAACGTTGTACCGTAAATACTATGTGTAATTCGTCAAAAGAGCTTTCTACACGTACATACGTAAATACATACATTTTATTCTTTGAAAAAGTGAACTATTTATTGATTTATTAAATTTATAAAATCATTATCATATACATCGGTGTGGCAAACGAATTTATCGTTTACGCATAGTCTATGAATATGCAGTTACATATTCGTTTTGTATATATAACTCGTCGGATTTATCTATACATCTCTTTATCTATTACCCACATGTATGCTAAATTTCTCGATACATAATGTTTGTTTATCCTATCCTATGTTTCGAAATTACATTACTATAATCGAAGAAATAACTACTAATTTTATTACGAGTGTTTCATTTAATTTATTCTATTTGGTTGATGTGAACTTTACAATTTTTATTTTATGAAACAATTTATTATTATTTATTTGGTACATTTGTATTCAAGTACAACGTTAACGAAAACTATATCCATTATCAGGATTAACCTTTTTTTATAAATCTCCCTCGAATAGACTCCTAAAATTATAGCAAGGTAAAAACAAAATTACTGCCCAAAATAACCTATGTTTTTTATGTACCTATAAAGTTTATACGAAGTGCTCAGGATGGTAGCAATGTTGCAGACAAAATCTTATACTTATAGGTTCTTAATGCAACTTTAAAAAAGAAAATCTTCGCTTAGCGTGAAATTCGCTCAATCAACTTTTATAAGGTCTTATTTTCGATCTACTGATAGTAAACCATCATGTGTTCACTTTTACCTTGAAGTAGGTTCTTCATAACGTTATATAATCTATAGCTTGATATCTATGCAGTAAAAAAATTTTTTCTGAGTTACTAACTCAAGTGTAAATATTTTTTAAACAAATTGTTTTGTAAAAGTCCTTGTCTCATTTGACTCTAATAAATAAACTATATTAATATTTATAAAAGAGAAAATATATAATCTCTAAAATGAGATCGAGTGAGAGATCACACATCAAGTTCATTTTCATCTCGCCTCCGATTTTGCGCGTATCCCGTGTGCGTTATAAAAGTGGGGGAGACCTCCTCCTCTCATCAGCTTCATTGCACAAGCGATGGAAATCGAGGAGGGATTGATAAGAGATACACCGACAACCAGCTTGGTAATTACTATAGTCACGGGGATACACCGACAACTACAAACTGCCGTCACGAATAAATCATAGATCGTTTGTTACTAAGCTGATTCTCGCTGACTCAGCTCTCTAAAAATTTTCTCGATACGAGATGGTAATCCGTTCTCTCTCTCTCTCTCTCTCTCTCTCTCTCTCTCTCTCTCTCTCTTAAATCTCAAGAATTTTTGCTTCAAATGCGGCTTCTTCTATTTGCGTCATTATAAGATGCGTGTATGACCTCAATATCTTTAAAAGTGTATGTCACATCATTGAACCCTGAGGAAATTAGATTTTTCCTCATTTTTTTTAATACCTTCCTCTATCTCTCTTGATAATTTTGTTAATAGGATGATATTTAAGTAAATTCTGTGTTATATCCATGGTCACTTATTTCCTCTGTTTCTTCTTCTTGAAACTTTGGTTGTCTATTAACGATCGAATATTCTCTAAAAATAGCTTAGTTTTAATCATCTATTTTTTAATATAAGAGTTTATATTAATATCAATTTTTTTATTAAAATGTGCATATTACAAAATAGTAAATTTGAGAATTTATTGCTTGTTTACATTATTAGATACATGATAAATGAATTTATTGATCCCCACAAGCCAAAGACTATTCCTCACAACTCAGTAAGGCGGACTGTATTATTATACGAACCACTTTAATAACCTCACCGGATGATTGTTTGAAAGAAGACAAAGACAAGCTAAGTCAAAATACACAACTCAGTAAGGCGGACTGTATTATTATACGAACCACTTTAATAACCTCACCGGATGATTGTTTGAAAGAAGACAAAGACAAGCTAAGTCAAAATTAATATTAAATTGAAGTATAAAATTAATTGAACGGAAAAAGAAAAGAAAAAAATATTTTGGATTTCGCCCTGAATGTGCCTGGTGGGCTCATAAGTAAAGTCTAGGCATCTAGTCTCTAGATACAAAGAAAAGAAATAATATAAAATTTTGAAAAACGGCTCCACTCTGACGAAGCATAACATGGGGTATATATAACCAACCGATAACAAACATAAATGGTTTGAGGTTAGAAATAGCCATGTTTTGGGTCATAACTAGCAATTTTCTATCGATCTTTTAGAAATGCTTTGTTTCTACTTTAAAAATCGTTTCCATTTCTACTGGGGTCCTAACGCACTTACAAAGAATTAATGTCTTTATCGTCATAATATTGTCAGAGGAAGCATATTTGTGATCCAATGCCATATAATATTGAAATGTGAATTTCCATAAAATGATAAATTCGAGAAGTTATTGCTTGTTTACATTATTAGTTATATGTTAAATAAATTTATTGATCTCCACAAGCCAAAGACTATTCCTGACAACTGAGTAAGGCGGACTGTATTTATACCAGCCACTTTATTATCCTCACCGGATGAGTGTTTGAAAAAATGCCAATACAAGCTAAGTCAAATAAAATTCAATTGAAGTATAAAATTATATAAAAAGGGAAAAGAAAAAAAAAATTTTTTTGGATTTTGCTCTGAGTTGCAGGACTCTACTGATGAGCCCTCCAGGCATACTCAGGGCGAAATACAAAAATTTTTTTCTTTTCTTTTTCCGTTTTATTTAATTTTATATTTCAATTGAATTTTTATTTTGACTTACCTCGTCTTGGTATTTTTCCAAATACTCTTCCGGTGAGGTGGTATAAATACAGTCCGCCTTACTGAATTGTGAGGAATAGTCTTTGGCTTGTGGAGATCAATAAATTTATGTATCATGTAATCAATGTTTTTACTTTATTTGAATATTTTGATGTAAAATGTAGAATCTTTCCTTATAACGTGATTATCTTAGTATCCACAATGACAGTTATCATTGTTTTTAATCCATAAAGTTGATTTTCTTTAAATAATTAGTGAATTTATTCATAATTTTCCTAATGAACAGTTTTTGCCTGATATCCCAATGGAAATCGCAGCGATATTATAGTCGAGTGCTTTTATTACGAAATCAACGAATGCCTAGAATTCAAACTGCTGAATTAGTAAATTTAATTATACCAAATCGATGATATTCGTTATTAATAATAATTGGTATAGATGTCGATAAATTTTAGTATCGATTTGTATAGTAATTTTTATTTTGTTTTATAACTAGTTGCCTTACTACTTTCAGCTAGTTAGTCAGTTATTCATTAGTCAAATAAATCAAATGAATTTACAGATTATAGCGATTTAATTATTTTTAATTCACCGGCAAGGATTCATAAATTCGAGACATTAAAGAATGGTAAATAAGAGTAATGCCAGTTTTACAGTTATGTAAATACTTTCATATCGCTCGAATGGCAATTCGATGAAGAAGAGGGGTAAAATTTCAAACTGCCGGGATTAAAGTTTCACCGAGCCGAAGGTAATCCAACGAAGGGAAGGGATACACTGAAAATTCAAATCGTCTCCGGTCACGCTGGGAAAACTTATTTCCTCGAATTCCGGAAGACTCGAAACAAAAGTGAAAACTTTGAAAATCCCCAGGAGCTTTATAAGCCCAATACAATTTAAATCCCGAATCTAAGCGCCGAAAACAAACAGAAGCCTTATATACCATGTGAATCCCATACAACACATACAAACCAATGTATTATATGTACATATATACACGTGTCATTAAATTCAAAGGCAATACGCTAAATGGCATCACGGTCGTTTGGCCTAGTCTTCTTACTAGAGGAAAAAAAAGAGAAACAAAAGTAAGGACGACATTAAAACGGCATCGCTTCGACTTTAATAAATTCACTTTGACGCCAGTCGTGTGTATACAAAGCTGGATGCATCGCGCACTTTGCATTCAGCCCGTGAGCGCGGCTACACAAAAGATTAGGCGAAAGCTCCTTTTCTCCCTGGCAGACTCGCGCGACGCGTTCCCACGCGCGCATTTCTCCTTTAACCGGAAACCGAAACCTCTCGCTGTAACGGCCTTGTTATTTATTTCGCGGGCCGAAGAGAAAGAAACTAAGAGAAAAAGAAAAAAAAAAAGAAAATTTGGTATTCAAGGTGGACTTGGTTTTTCTCGTCACTATGTACTGCTATATATGTATATATATATATATACATCACACACCTACAAGTGCAAGCTTCTTTTCTTTGCGGATCCACTTGGCTTCGCTCCCTCTGGTCTTTCGAGATAGAATTTTAAATTCTTTCCGCAAAAGGATACTTAACTGTTCATTTGCTACAAGTCCGTGAAATGGTTAAACAATTTTAATGGAGGTAAAATTCATTTTCCCATCGAACTTTTAGAAATTGAGAATACACACTATTTGCCAACAAGAGAATATCTTGATTTACGTCAGAATTCCTTTTCACAGACGGTTTCTTGTTTGCATTCATTAAGATTCTTTCTGGATTTTCCATTGGAATATCATTTATTTCTTTAATTCGTTTAATACGGTATACATTTTAAAATTGTAATATTCTTGAATAAAGTTACGAACTCGAGGAAAGAAAGCTGATGTCCACGTAGAATTTCCATAAAAGGAAATGATTCACTTCGTAAATCAAAGTTGATCAAAATTTTCGACAGATAACAAATAGTAGTACACAAACTAGATGACAGAGAGGTTACATTTATATAATGCGAGACTGAGAGAGATAACGCTCAATAAATCGATAAATTTAGCACACTGTACACTTGATACAGTTGTTGAATAATGATCTTGTAGTACGTAGCAACGTACGGATTTATTCGTTATCCGTATCATATAAGATGAATAAACAATAGCTACTATTTTACGCACACATCGATATGGATAACATTTGTAAGTTGTTACCTTCGAATCTCGTGAAGATTGTTAGTGATTTAATACGTTTATCAGACTGCTTTATGAGATTCTGGTTTATTGCGCGTCAAAGTCTTCGCAGATACTCTGATAAGATTTCGCGTATGTAGAAATATCTCGTACAATTTTTATTAATATATATTACACTTTGTAAGTGGTATATAACAAAGTATTATATTTTGTAGTAAAGTATGGATACACTTAGATTATCGTAATTTTTTTTATTTAAAGTGATTATCACTATGTGCACATAGTCTATCAAAAGAAGGACATTGAAAGTATCGTGAATAACACAGAGGAAAGTGAATCATTGCGACGAAGTGAATAATATTAACTTTTAATATACTACGTATAACTCCTGTAAGAGAAAAATTTCTTACATACAACAAATATATGATGATTTGTAGTATAGTTAAAAAATATTCATTTGTCGCAAATATTCACTTTTATTAATATAAATTGTGGCAATGGGTCTCATTTCACAAATAAATTGAAATAATGAAAAACTAAATAAAGTTTATAAGATGTTACGATATTAAGATGAAATATATGTAGTTTTAAGAAATAAGTAAGCTCCAATCCGTGAAATAATTAAAAATTTTTTGAAAAATTAAAATGGTCAAAAATTTTATCTAAATGTTAGCTACATGATTATAGTTTCTTTTCTAATCAGATTGTCTTTCAATTTTACTTTTCCAATAATTTTTTAATGAATTCACAGATTTGAGCTCATATTTTTAAAACTATGTCTATTGCACCTTAGCTTGCACATGAACGTCATTTTGAGAGTCTAACTATAATAATAAATAGGTTATACCTAATCTAAAAAAAAGTTAATGGTAACTTTCTTTTTATTATTTCACTCATTATTTGTGATTTAAAACCCAGTCAATCAAACCCCATGAGATCTTTTCATATTTTATCTCCATATGGATCATCACTGCGTAAAGTTCGACTACAATCCAAAACCCGCAACCATCATAGTCATCTTTTGTATAAGTCAATGCTGCCTTAGTTTAAAGTATCCGTTTAAATAATTGCCAGGAAGAAGGGACAACAATTAATTAAATCCATATACCAGTCGGCGATAAGTACTGAATAACATTAGTAAATATCAATTAAAATTAAGAAAATGAATATACAAAGTTTCTACGTAATATTAAGCCATGAGCGAGCGAAATCCGAGACATTTCCGACTATTATCCAAATGTACTAAACAAACGTTGAACTATTTATATATAGATATAGAATATCCAATTTAATTTACATTACCTGATAAAAGCTCCATCCGAACTTTACCAACTTTGTACATATATTCTTAACTAACGGTATAATACAAAACGGAAACATTGATGTATATATATATATACATCACACACCTACAAGTGCAAGCTTCTTTTCTTTGCGGATCCACTTGGCTTCGCTCCCTCTGGTCTTTCGAGATAGAATTTTAAATTCTTTCCGCAAAAGGATACTTAACTGTTCATTTGCTACAAGTCCGTGAAATGGTTAAACAATTTTAATGGAGGTAAAATTCATTTTCCCATCGAACTTTTAGAAATTGAGAATACACACTATTTGCCAACAAGAGAATATCTTGATTTACGTCAGAATTCCTTTTCACAGACGGTTTCTTGTTTGCATTCATTAAGATTCTTTCTGGATTTTCCATTGGAATATCATTTATTTCTTTAATTCGTTTAATACGGTATACATTTTAAAATTGTAATATTCTTGAATAAAGTTACGAACTCGAGGAAAGAAAGCTGATGTCCACGTAGAATTTCCATAAAAGGAAATGATTCACTTCGTAAATCAAAGTTGATCAAATTTTCGACAGATAACAAATAGTAGTACACAAACTAGATGACAGAGAGGTTACATTTATATAATGCGAGACTGAGAGAGATAACGCTCAATAAATCGATAAATTTAGCACACTGTACACTTGATACAGTTGTTGAATAATGATCTTGTAGTACGTAGCAACGTACGGATTTATTCGTTATCCGTATCATATAAGATGAATAAACAATAGCTACTATTTTACGCACACATCGATATGGATAACATTTGTAAGTTGTTACCTTCGAATCTCGTGAAGATTGTTAGTGATTTAATACGTTTATCAGACTGCTTTATGAGATTCTGGTTTATTGCGCGTCAAAGTCTTCGCAGATACTCTGATAAGATTTCGCGTATGTAGAAATATCTCGTACAATTTTATTAATATATATTACACTTTGTAAGTGGTATATAACAAAGTATTATATTTTGTAGTAAAGTATGGATACACTTAGATTATCGTAATTTTTTTTATTTAAAGTGATTATCACTATGTGCACATAGTCTATCAAAAGAAGGACATTGAAAGTATCGTGAATAACACAGAGGAAAGTGAATCATTGCGACGAAGTGAATAATATTAACTTTTAATATACTACGTATAACTCCTGTAAGAGAAAAATTTCTTACATACAACAAATATATGATGATTTGTAGTATAGTTAAAAAATATTCATTTGTCGCAAATATTCACTTTTATTAATATAAATTGTGGCAATGGGTCTCATTTCACAAATAAATTGAAATAATGAAAAACTAAATAAAGTTTATAAGATGTTACGATATTAAGATGAAATATATGTAGTTTTAAGAAATAAGTAAGCTCCAATCCGTGAAATAATTAAAAATTTTTTTGAAAAATTAAAATGGTCAAAAATTTTATCTAAATGTTAGCTACATGATTATAGTTTCTTTTCTAATCAGATTGTCTTTCAATTTTACTTTTCCAATAATTTTTTAATGAATTCACAGATTTGAGCTCATATTTTTAAAACTATGTCTATTGCACCTTAGCTTGCACATGAACGTCATTTTGAGAGTCTAACTATAATAATAAATAGGTTATACCTAATCTAAAAAAAAGTTAATGGTAACTTTTCTTTTTATTATTTCACTCATTATTTGTGATTTAAAACCCAGTCAATCAAACCCCATGAGATCTTTTCATATTTTATCTCCATATGGATCATCACTGCGTAAAGTTCGACTACAATCCAAAACCCGCAACCATCATAGTCATCTTTTGTATAAGTCAATGCTGCCTTAGTTTAAAGTATCCGTTTAAATAATTGCCAGGAAGAAGGGACAACAATTAATTAAATCCATATACCAGTCGGCGATAAGTACTGAATAACATTAGTAAATATCAATTAAAATTAAGAAAATGAATATACAAAAGTTTCTACGTAATATTAAGCCATGAGCGAGCGAAATCCGAGACATTTCCGACTATTATCCAAATGTACTAAACAAACGTTGAACTATTTATATATAGATATAGAATATCCAATTTAATTTACATTACCTGATAAAAGCTCCATCCGAACTTTACCAACTTTGTACATATATATTCTTAACTAACGGTATAATACAAAACGGAAACATTGATGTATATATAATATATAAACTGTAGATACAAAAAAACTCGCGAATGTTTAATTCATGCATAATCTAAAGTCATATACACGTAGATGGCACTACCTCGTGATTATTCATAACGTAGCCTTTTTTCCAATTGAAATATCGATGTGTTAACAAAAGTCCGCATAGATGATAAAAAGGGGAAAAAGGTCTACGTAAAATTGAAACGCTGGCTCGCATAGTACGCCCATTGAACTTTGCTTGTTACGAGTGCATATACGTATACTTTTACCTCTTGGAAAGTTTCGCGGCGTCGTTATACCATTGGCTCACTCCGTTTTTAATGATACCGCCGCGAAATTTTCGGAGATCGCGCGTGAGTAGCAAAAACCTACCCGCTTATTCCCGTGCATTTTATCGTTTATATATATATATCTACGCGTGTATAGGTACCGCGAGGAAGTTTTATTTGAGCATTTAAAACCAAGTATCCAAGGCGTAGGATGTACCCGCAAGCTCTTTACGCAGTTTTAATGTACACCTTTATCCAAGTTTTAACTTCCGCAGCTTTATTTGAAATGTGGTTGTATGTTATTGTCGGGTTACCTCGGTCACTCCTCTTCTATGTCTTATTTTTCCGTCTATAACTTTTCCTAATCCTATTTTTCCACTTTTACATTTACTTAACTATGACAATATTATCAATTCTATTAGTTAAATGCAAGATTACGCAATTGGTTGCAGGTTAAATTGCATTTTTACATAAGTTATAAAAATTAATAATTTCAGGGGACATATCGACAACTCTAATTTAATGTCAACTTTTAATCTATTATTTTGATACATTTTTAGATAAAATAAAATAAAAGGAATAAAAATGTAAAAATGAAATTGAAGAAAAACCGAGTACTCGGCAAATCTATAAATTGAATTAACAGTTCGTATCGAAACTTTTAGCAGGATAATATAAAAAAAAATTATTTATTCATTCGTAGTCGCAAGTATGAGGATCCAACCTTATTTATTAAACGCGTTATAAAATATTCATTTGGCGAATGCCAACCGAATGTAATACATTTTTTTATATGAATAAAATGTTATTCAATATTACGCATTCGAAATAGCCAATCGTAAGGTATATATAGCCATGAATGTACATATGTACATATACCGAGTGATAGGAATATTCCGGCTTATTGACGTTCAACATATCGGATTTTAAATCGACTGCGATTCTTGCGGTTATATACCGAAAAAAGGAACGGCGAGTCGAATTTCCATAGCGAAGGTATCTAAAGGAAGCAGTGGGTTATACTAGAGGGTAGGTTTAAAAAATGAGAAAGCATTTCTTATCTATTGTGTGGGTGGTCGGCGGAGAGGCTCTTGGGGTACCCGTGGAATATCTATGTACCGTCCTCGGAAGGAAAAAGGGAATTGCATTAAGAGATAAAGAACTCGTGGAATTTACGGCCAATTTCATTTTCGAACTCACACTTGAAGGGGGATGAGGAGAAAACCTTTGTGATGAATCTATAATTTCGACACCCCTCCCTTATTTTTCGTTCCCTTACTTTTTTTTTCTTCTTTCCCTCTTTCTTCTCCTCTTCTACACTTCGACGTTCGCGATTGAAATGTATAAATCAACTTCAAAATCGTGGGATTACCGACTCTTATTTACGCGCGCGTACCCTCTAATGGATTTTCTCATACAAAATTTGTCGTCAAATTTAAAAAAAAGTATTTCCCTCGTTTGTTTAAACAAAATCGGTAGAAAATACGCGTCAGTAACAATTAATACAGTTATTTCTAGACCAAAATCTTCACTTCGACATCTACAGAAAGGAGAAAAAAAGAAAAGAAAAAAGAAACAATTCGCAATAACTTGCCAAGACTTTTCAACATTTCATAAAAGTTACGATCAAAAATATTTTCCACGTAGCAGCAGCGAGTCGAAATGTAGGTCAAAGTGAAGAGTCTGCGTATCTCGTGTGTATATTGTCCGTAGTATGCGTCGCGGTATAGTCCACCGCGACATGTGCGTACGACTGGTTAGATCGTTCGCGCGTTACTTACACGTGCGCTACTACTATACCACTACACAGACACGCCCGCACATCTACGTGCACACGTACCTAGACTAGGTCTAGTGCCAGGTCGCATTAACATGTTCCGCTCCTTGCGATTTGAATGCGCGATCAAGAGCCCGTGACGTTCCCCTAATATCACTTGTAACTATGTGCGGTCTCTATATACTATATACTTTTTTTTATTCAAACATCTTTATTTATTAATATTTATATTTTAATTTATTTTATATTGGATATTGGATATGGGATTTTTATAGTCTTGAATTTTTAAACTATCTATAATCTAATTAGCGTGTTAAATGTAATAAGTTTCATGCATTAATTTCTGCATATGTATAACATATCTAGCAGCTAATCCTAGAAAAATTACATTATTGGTAAATTTCAAATTTGTAAGAAATTTATTGAAATCCAGTGAAAATATTCAGTTCAGTTTAGTATTATTAAATCTAAATAATATAATAGTTAATGTCGGCAAAAAATATTATCTAATTCATATTATATTGTGCAAAATTTCATTCGTCATCAATTTTTATAACACATTTTAGTCAATATTCTTTTGATCATTAAGATTTATAACCTAGTTTTCTGTCAGGATTTATTAGTCGATAATTCGAATGATTCTCTAACTGTTAGACGTATGTATTTAAATTTATTTATATAAAGAAAATAACGTTGAATAAATATGTGTATTTACCTTTTGTAATTTTTCTATAAAGCTATATTTGTGAAAACCATATCCGATCTAATGTAATTTTGAATAGAAATATTCTATAACGCGTATTTAATCTTTGAATGTCCGGAGTTTCGACTGAAACAGTTTATAATCGCACGAATATAAATCATTAATTTGTATTTCAAAATATTATACATATTGAAAAGATATAATAAAACGTGCGAACCAGAGGGCAAATGTATATTATCTTAATTATTTTATTTTTCCGTGGAAGATAAAAGATTGAAATTCTGCAAACACTTAATTATCTTATACGCGCCATGTGATTTTATTTTAACGAAAAAATATTCATAATATTGTATAAAATTATGGTAAATATAGAGTTCGTATCGAAACTTTTAGCAGGATAATATAAAAAAAAATTATTTATTCATTCGTAGTCGCAAGTATGAGGATCCAACCTTATTTATTAAACGCGTTATAAAATATTCATTTGGCGAATGCCAACCGAATGTAATACATTTTTTTATATGAATAAAATGTTATTCAATATTACGCATTCGAAATAGCCAATCGTAAGGTATATATAGCCATGAATGTACATATGTACATATACCGAGTGATAGGAATATTCCGGCTTATTGACGTTCAACATATCGGATTTTAAATCGACTGCGATTCTTGCGGTTATATACCGAAAAAAGGAACGGCGAGTCGAATTTCCATAGCGAAGGTATCTAAAGGAAGCAGTGGGTTATACTAGAGGGTAGGTTTAAAAATGAGAAAGCATTTCTTATCTATTGTGTGGGTGGTCGGCGGAGAGGCTCTTGGGGTACCCGTGGAATATCTATGTACCGTCCTCGGAAGGAAAAAGGGAATTGCATTAAGAGATAAAGAACTCGTGGAATTTACGGCCAATTTCATTTTCGAACTCACACTTGAAGGGGGATGAGGAGAAAACCTTTGTGATGAATCTATAATTTCGACACCCCTCCCTTATTTTTCGTTCCCTTACTTTTTTTTTCTTCTTTCCCTCTTTCTTCTCCTCTTCTACACTTCGACGTTCGCGATTGAAATGTATAAATCAACTTCAAAATCGTGGGATTACCGACTCTTATTTACGCGCGCGTACCCTCTAATGGATTTTCTCATACAAAATTTGTCGTCAAATTTAAAAAAAAGTATTTCCCTCGTTTGTTTAAACAAAATCGGTAGAAAATACGCGTCAGTAACAATTAATACAGTTATTTCTAGACGAAAATCTTCACTTCGACATCTACAGAAAGGAGAAAAAAAGAAAAGAAAAAAGAAACAATTCGCAATAACTTGCCAAGACTTTTCAACATTTCATAAAAGTTACGATCAAAAATATTTTCCACGTAGCAGCAGCGAGTCGAAATGTAGGTCAAAGTGAAGAGTCTGCGTATCTCGTGTGTATATTGTCCGTAGTATGCGTCGCGGTATAGTCCACCGCGACATGTGCGTACGACTGGTTAGATCGTTCGCGCGTTACTTACACGTGCGCTACTACTATACCACTACACAGACACGCCCGCACATCTACGTGCACACGTACCTAGACTAGGTCTAGTGCCAGGTCGCATTAACATGTTCCGCTCCTTGCGATTTGAATGCGCGATCAAGAGCCCGTGACGTTCCCCTAATATCACTTGTAACTATGTGCGGTCTCTATATACTATATACTTTTTTTTATTCAAACATCTTTATTTATTAATATTTATATTTTAATTTATTTTATATTGGATATTGGATATGGGATTTTTATAGTCTTGAATTTTTAAACTATCTATAATCTAATTAGCGTGTTAAATGTAATAAGTTTCATGCATTAATTTCTGCATATGTATAACATATCTAGCAGCTAATCCTAGAAAAATTACATTATTGGTAAATTTCAAATTTGTAAGAAATTTATTGAAATCCAGTGAAAATATTCAGTTCAGTTTAGTATTATTAAATCTAAATAATATAATAGTTAATGTCGGCAAAAAATATTATCTAATTCATATTATATTGTGCAAAATTTCATTCGTCATCAATTTTTATAACACATTTTAGTCAATATTCTTTTGATCATTAAGATTTATAACCTAGTTTTCTGTCAGGATTTATTAGTCGATAATTCGAATGATTCTCTAACTGTTAGACGTATGTATTTAAATTTATTTATATAAAGAAAATAACGTTGAATAAATATGTGTATTTACTTTTTAATTTTTCTTATAAAGCTATATTTGTGAAAACCATATCGATCTAATTAATTTTGAATAGAATATTCTATACGCGTATTTATCTTTGATGTCCGGAGTTTCGACTGAAACATTTTTAATCGCACGATATAAATCATTAATTTGTATTTCAAAATATTATACATATTGAAAAATATAATAAAACGTGCGAACCAGATTGCAAATGTATATTATCTTAATTATTTTATTTTTCCCGTGGAAGATAAAATATTAAATTCTGCAACACTTATTACTATACGCGCATGTGATTTTATTTTACGAAAAAATAATTCATAAATATTGTAATAAAATTATGGTAAATATAAATTTTTTTCATTATGATTCCAGGTGTAGGAGAAAAAGGAGAAAAAACCGCGGGGAAAAAAGCCATGTGAATGAATAAATTGCGGTAGCACGAGGAAAAACGGGCCTGCGAGCAGATTCGTCGAAATCACGAACACGTGGCGAGACGTAAAGCGGGGTAAGATATATACCTATCATTAAATATAATAATCCCTTTTAAACAATATTCCGATCTAATCATAACGCACCAAATACCTTTGTTAAGTAATTTTATTTCTTTTCTTTAATTATATTATTCGACGCTGTAAACTCGGGAAATTTCACTTAAATAAATGAAACGACTATTAAACAGTGTACATAAAAAACCTCAGTTACTTTCCTTTAAATAGAGAGAACTACTCGTCGACTATCGTAAAGTATATATATTAAAACTTGGAAACGTTAATTCGGTTTACCGAGTAAACTCTCTCCCTCTCAATTTCTGTAAATATAGTCCAGCATTAAAACCACTCGATGAAAATTTAGTAAACTAAGGACTATTCTGTACCTACTCTACAAATCCAGGTATTCGAAAAAATAGAAATAAAAGCGATCCCTAATCCTCCCGAAAAGTAACAGCCCCTCCAATATACCAGCTGGTTTTACAGGCGTACGCGTGGCTGTGTGTGTGTGTGTGTTAAGGTCAACCCATTTCTTCGCTTGAGGTAATAAAAGTCACGTACATCTGTAGGTTTTAAGCCTTGTGCCTAATCTTAAGTGCCCACGTTATCCTTTGACATCCTGGAACGTGGAATTTCGCGGTCTGCGCAACTTTCGACGAAATTCCACGAGTGTCTCCGACTTCTCTATAGACATATATATATAAGTATGTATTTCTCGTGAATATCTGGTAGTCGCCAGGACCGATTCGAAACGCGCTCCGGAGACAAATTGAGAGGGGGATTGAGGTTCTTGGTGAGTGATGGTGTCTGCGGTTGGATATACCCAAACTCCCTACTCGAGCTTTTTCAAAATTTCTCCTTGCGACTGGATTTTCGAGATAAAGATATTGACGACTGGGAATTTAACCGAGTGCTTTGTTTTTCCTTAACACCTGCTATACGATTACTCGAGTTTCGTTAGGTTCATTACAAAGTTTTATCATTTCGTTGTTTGATCGTGATGGATCGAATTTTTCTCAAAGTATCTGTAGTCGAAGTTTCCTTTTGTAATTCGTGTATTAACCTATGATTCGAGATAGTGCAACCATTGTAATATTAGATCGTGCATCTTCTATTTTCTCGCTAGGTATTAACCCATTATACGCTATGAATAATTTGCACGTTATACCTTGTAATATTCGATTTATGATTTATAGGTCTTAAAGCTTAATTACATACATAAAATTGTACAAACAATCGAAACAACTAACCGTGTCGTATGCTAAATAATAAATTATTTTCATTTATATCGTAAACAAATAAAAATTAATCATTAACCTTTTTTGCTTCCTCATAGAGAAAGCTTTGTAAGTAAAATTTAAATTAAAACATTTTAATAAGTAAGCTTAAAACATGTTATAAGTATGTTTTAACATGTTAGGAGTAGAAATCACGTGTTTTTGGAAAGTGTCCGTATGGACATTTATATATATATGTGTGGTGCGTGTGTGTATGTGTGTGTATGTGTGTATGTATACCGTCGTATTTTCGAAACTACTCGGTCATTATCGCCCAGCTTGCGTGTATAGTTTGCTTTTTATTTTCCGAATTCCGCAAAAGACATTGGTTCTTTTTTCTCCAAATAGTTTTTTTAAAACAATTTTCAATTTTTGAAAAATTAATTTTTTTTTAATTTTGCGATAATAATAATAATTCTTTGTACTTGGACTAAATGTACTTTATAGAGAATAAAAAAATCTATCTGCTCGATTTTGAATTCACAAATTATCTCTTAGTTTTTTGATTTTTTAAATGATCTTTTATTAAATATTTTATTTTTAGAAAATTAGTCAATTAAATGTGCCGAAAAATTTATGATGAATTATCTTCTAATGGTCGAAAAGCTGTAAAAATTTGAAGTAATTATATTGATTAGTTTTGATTAAAAAAATTGAAATGTGAAAAAATTGGGATTTTTATGTCGAACGTTTTCAGGAATAAAAAACATATATTCAATCCACTTGAAATTTTGGGAAAGGATAATTATTTTGGTATTGTCGATCCCTATTGCATTTCAGCTCAAAATATCTATAATTACCTAAGGTATTAAGCATTGTATTTTTTGTGCAAAATGTTAGATTGCTCATATCTCTGAAAATAATTAATCAAATATGTTGAAAAAAATCGTGGAAATAGAACATAATAATAGAATTATGCTGTAAAAATAATCTTTTTGAAAAAAAATTATAATCTAAAATGTAATTTTTATTAAAATTTTGTTTACTTTTAAAGTGATCTAATGTGGAACTTTTGCAAGAAAATGTTTTTATTATATCCAAAGAGAAGCAAAAAAAGACAATGTTTTATATTTTTAATTGGTATCATCTAAATTTTTTATGTCACATGCATAAATAATACTATATTTGAGTAATATGTTACATATAGGATCGACTGTTAATTTAAGGAAGCTACATGTCAATTAATTGGCAGCGGGTTTTTTCAATTATGAAGATTATTTCAATTCGTTTTTGGTCCTAGCTATAACAAACTTAAATAAACAAACTTGTAGTTTGGTGTTTATAAGAAAAAAAGGTATTACTCAATTATCTAGATATAAATACAATATTATCTCATTAATCACCATGGATTGAAAAATACGTATAAATAAAACAATAAATTATAAAGGTACGTTAAAATAATTATTATTTTAAAAATTATTATTATTTTTCTAGTTATATTGCAAAATATAAGGAAACACTGATATAGGAGATTTATTTGTGTAAACATGACCTACATAAATTCAATGAACGTATTGAATTTTCGAAAAGCAAATATACGAACGTATTTCAAATGAATTATCAATAGTTATTTTGTTTCGTTCCGTTCGGAAAAGTAAGAAATAATTTATATATAAGATTCTGTGTACATATTCTCTATATGTGTTTTCTCACACACCCATTATTAACTCATTGCCAAGATAGATGACGCACAATTTCAAAAAGGTTGCAATATTACTTTTATTTGCTTGAGTAAATTCATGAAGACATTTCATGAGATGTGTATGTAACTTTCGATCTAACATATTTACATATATTAAAGTTCGATGTACATGTTCTTTAAATTTATCTTTGAAAATCGTTGATAATGTAGTTTGAACTCTTCAATTTAACTAAACCTATAATCAAGGTAAAAAGTAGTTTTGCAAGACGCGAGTATATATTATTTTTATTCAACGTAAACAAACTGCTTTCGACGTGATAGTCTCTACTACTACTACTACTACTACTATAACAACAACAACAACAACATCAGGAGTGTAAATTGAGAAAAGACATTCTCGAGGTTCAACCATATAGAGGTTTTTCATTCACTTAGGAAGGCCCGACACTCTCGGGAATCCCGGAGGCTGCTCTGCTTGTAAGAAGATAGAGAAACAGTAGAGAAAATTCCCAAGAGGTCTTGACGTTCATGTATGCAGTATACCTATATATAAATGAGTATATACGTACGTGAGGCTTGCGAATGGTGCGAAATACGTAGGTGTGTACCGACCAAGAGAGTATCGGTACCCCTCTGGTAATTCTGATGGAATGCGCGTTTCATGCCCTCGGTAAAATTTCAAAGCTCTATACGGGCCTATATACATGTATACATCGATATATGTACACATCGATAAATTGCCTGACTAGATGAGTGACATTCGGAGAAACTCGGTCTCACTTCATCTTCCGATCACTCGGTCGGGTTTGATTAGTCTGATGTATCGATCTTCTAAATCGGAAGCGTTTTATAGTGGCTCCACCGGATTTTGTACAAGTACAAATAGTACTAAATATCGATACCTTTTTTATTCTCGAAATTAATGGTGTTTTTTATCGTTCTTTATCTATTTTACAACCTGATGTTAGATTGTATTTCGAAAATACCTTTCTTACTTTGATTCATTTGGCTAATACCTTTCTCTTAGCTAGCTTCATATAAATGAAAAACATATATTTTTAAAATAAATTTTCTAGTTCGCTCTACATACTTTTAATTAACAAGACAGTCGGTAGCACAGAGAAAATATAAACCTTCTTTTTTAAGTCGATTTACAACAGGTTTTTACAAAATTTAATTAGTTTTAAAAAGTGGAAAAATTAAAAGAATTTAAATTTTTACTAACTATTTTCTTTAAATAAATACCATAACGCACAATATTGACATTTCATTAGTCATTACTTGTATAAATGGAGCTAACGATAAGCTACATACAAATATGAAGTGTATCGATCATTTTCCCTTTCACGCAGATTATACGTCGCTAAATCGACTTTGATAATCTACAGTCACTAAAAGCACTTATTTTAAAAGTCGTTTTATAAGTAATAATATTTTATCCTGTATATATATAAACTAAGGGTGATTTTTATGAAATGTAAAAAATTACATATGCAAATTGTGTTGCTAACTAATTTAATTTCATTTAAATAGTTAATTATATTTTAGATAATAGAAATCGATCAATAATTAACTGCAAGTGAAGAACTTCGAAATCGAACGGTCCAAGCTTCTGGGTAAAGTGTAATTAAAGCATTTCTCTTCTTTGCAAAGAAAAATAAAGTAATTTATCTTATTTAATATCAACAAATTTTCTTCGAATTATCTTGTATTTAACTTGAGAGAAAAGGCGACATTTAGGTAATTACTTTTTCTTTAATGAAAGAGGCGTTTTTAGTTTCGACTATAGGCGCACGTACATACCTGTGTATTTTCTAGGGGTAAGCAAAATTTAAAGTTTTAATGGTGAAAGTGCGTCAAAGTTAGTTGGGCGTATCTGGTATATATCGAAACGGTTTCAGTTTATCGCGCTAAACTTGTAGTTGAGATAAATTCGTAATTTGATGAAAGGGGAGGAAACTGTTTGAAACGCGAGGTATTTTACCCTCGATTTTACTTGTTAAAATTCAACATTTGAAAGTGTTTTTACCTACATATATATATAAATACATACTTTCTTTTTAAATGCATTCGGATCTTTAGAATAAGGCATCTTTTTTCGTTATATTCTGTGAAAGTAAAAGTAGATTGTATCCTCTTACAGATTTGGCGGGTAACATTTTTATGATTATTTGCTGAGTCGCATAATTTAAAGAGTATAATTTAAATCCTTGAAGAAGATTTCTCTTTCTTTTTATTGGTTTCAATGTAAATTAAGCTCTTTTATCTGGCACCTACGCGAGTAATCTGTCACTGCGTACAAAAGGTGAATCGAGAACTTGCGGTAGAACGGTACAAAGGTATAGCGCAAACCCGATCAAGATCAAACGGCTTAAACGGACGAAGGAACAAAATTTAAAAAAAAAGTTTTTCCGATTCAATGAAAACCAGAATTCCAATATGGCTCGAGACAAAGCGATTGAAAAGCTCCGATTTCGACGATCAATGTCAAATTCTATTTTGAAACATTAAAGTTTTCAAAGTACGCAACTTTTATGTCTTAGATATCAAGGGTTCAGTTTTACGATATTTTAATTTTTATTATTTTCTATAATTTCCTTGTTTTACACGTGTTCGTAATATTGTTAAATTAAATTATTAATACGTTATAAATATTCTCGACCTAAATTTGTTTTTGAAACAGAATATTTATTCTATTTCCTGAAGCGGTTATTTAAAACAGTGCAGTAAAATTACGATATAAATTATTCTTGAAAATATAATTTTTATTGATTAATTTAGACAAATTTATCTGTAAACGATTATAATTAACCACTTAAATTGCTAAATATTTTATTTGATAAGATAATCATTGATAGACATCAGGAATATTCTATATTTATTTTAATTAGATTTACAATTGATTAGCAAACGTTCAGACGTATTATAAAAGTCATACACAATAATAAATTTCTTTAATAAATACATACGTGATATTTTTAGTTTATCAATAATGCTTATGCAATGCTGAGAAATATAAAGTTTACAATTCAATGTAATTTGAATAGAATAATTATACAATATATATGTTCGATGTAACTGTAAAAAAATTGTAAAATGTGATTGGCAACAAGATTTACTAATTTACTAATACGTCAAAATGAAATTATGTTAAACAATTATTTGAATCTTTATGAGATCAAAAATCATTATAAATGTAAATTGTTGTTAGATCAAATTAAGTTTCATTTACATTGTAAAAATCTATTAGTAAACCGTGTGAAAAGCGTGTTTTAGTTTGTAAATGATAGTCACGTAATTGGATCAATAAAAAAATTATTAAGAGTATTTCCAAGTAGCTAAAGAAAAAGAATGTTGGTACATTCATGGTATATTTGAGTAAAACACTGTCTTGATTCGCATTTTCTCGACTTTTCAACAAACTCTCACCACAATGTTTTTTAAAGGTAAAATTCGAGGTAACAACAAGAAGATTGCTAAAAACGCCAAGCAACACTTTACTCGGCTCGGTTATATTTTTATATATATATACATATATAGCAGCGTTAGGTACATTATGTTAAGTCAAGAAGGAATTCGTCGCTCCGAGTTTTTTCTTAGTTTAATGCCCACTTTAACAAGAGTCACTGGGTGAATAAAAGTACGCGTCAGTTTCAGCCGCAACCTCTCTGCCCGGGGCATGTTTAACGATTCGTAAAGCTGGCATTTCAGATGGATCAAAGACGCGAAGGAGATAAGGGATGAAATAAAAGAGAAGTCGCGCGATCAGTAGATTCTTTATTCAGTACGTTAAGAAGTACCGACGGTATACCTTTTACCGAAATTCGCTATATGGACCATTTTTTTGTCACGACTCTTGTTTTTTTCTTATATTTTTTTTAAGTCGCACAAAAACGTAGAAGAGGGTATACGGTAATCCCGGTTACTGTATCGTAAAAATACGATCTTGTAAATCGCTATCGTTTTTCGGGTGTCGCGACTTTAGCTATTTCTTTGAAAAGGGATCTTCGTTTTTAGGGTCAAGGAAAATATATTTATTCTATTCAATACTTTAACTTTTTATCCTTTTTTTAAATTAATTTAGTAATACATTATATAACACCACTTTTTACGATTAACATTAGGAATTTCATTGTAAAATTAAAATTGAAACATGATAACCATAAGAATTCACTTTATAATTTACTAAAAGAAAAAAAGTCTTATTTTATAAAAAATTCAAATGGACAAATTGTACTTTTAAATTCAGGATAATGCCTGACAAAAGTTTAGAAAAGTTGCCGTAGTCAAATTTACGACCAGATTTCTTTCGACATACTTAGCGTTCATACCTCTGAGACATAACTAGGAAAGTTGCAAAATTTTGTTTTTAATAATTTTATTGGAATGCAGGGTAAGATTATATTTCCCCTCCTAAGTATCCGATTACTTATAGGGATACTGTTAAGTAAAAAATTTAATGAAATCTCGTCAAAATTAAAAATTCTCCAATTTCCTTGTTTTTATAATCTCTTCTAAAATATGCTAATAACCTCTCTAGAAATTTACAATTTTTATATTTCACGGATAAGAAAATTAAAAAAATTAAATAACTTATTTTGCGTTAAAAATAAAAAGAAAATAACGTGCAAACGAAAAACGAAATTTCTCTTCACTTTTAACTAGTTAATTATAAAATCCTTTTCCATATTATACTGTTTATTCTATGCACATAATCCAGTCAGCAAGATTTTACAAAAGGTCAATCAAATATTCTCTTCTCATCACCTGTCGCTTCTATTCATGAGGGAGCATTCATGCAACCACATGCACCAGATACACCTAAAGAGTACTCCCATCTAAAAAGTGAAAAAAAAAATTATAACGCGTTAGAGCACACCATGGATTTCAAACGAGATGGGCGCATATCCGGAAACTCAGCGCGTGCATTATTACGCGCGTTCTGGTGCACGTGGCGCGCTTGCGAAAATTTAATTAAAACGCGCGTTCGCGCTCCCACGCGTAGACAAGTTCATTTCGACGTTGTTCTGCGCTGTCGCTGCCGAAGATTCGCCCATGCTCTTTTTTTATTATTTTTTTGACGTATTTTAAGTAAACATTTCGATCGGGGAAGCGTTTAGTTTGAGAGTCGCTTTCTTTTCTCGGTTTTTTTATAAACTCAAATGCCCTGCACGTGTGTTTTAGGATAAAGTTGAATTTGTTTATCGTTTAATGGTTTAGTGCTTTTTATTTTTTCGCTTCGGTGCAGATACTTTAGCCCGTATGTATGCGATACGAGTTGAATTTCCTTTTTTTTCGGTTATGTTTCGATACAGAATATGGGTGCTCGTTAAAGATAAATTATATTTCATTGTAATTGAAATACGTTATACGTTGAGCTTTATTATTATTTATAATTAATTTTGTGTAATATTGTATATAATAATGCTGAAGATAATTTGTAAAGTTTAATTCGTAAATAATCTTATACCCTTTTGTAACGTAAACTGCAATCGTAAATAAATATTATTCATCTGAAATAGTACATTGATTGTATAAAATTGGAATGTTATTACAAATGTTTCTACGATTAAATGTCTCTCGCCCAATAAAAAAAAAACTTATTTCCATGAGAATCTAAAATCGACGTTTCGATACTCTCTAGATCGCGTAGCACATACTTATACCGTTGAAGGAAGGAAAACCGGGTGAGAAAATTTTCACGTAAAATTCAATCATCGCACTAGGTATATAACACGAAAAGCGCACCGCGCACGCGTCGAAATATATAGGTGCTACAGTGTTGTTGTTGTTGATGTTGCGTGTATACGTACAATTAAAAGCACAATTTTCTACAGTTTACCCAAATGAGCAAAAAAGGAATAAGAAGGATTTTTACCTAGGTTGAAAATATTTGCGATACATAAATATTTATGGAAAAAGCCGCATTGATGTGACTCACATTTCAAAAAAGGAATGAAAATGGATGGTAAACAAGCCCTCTTGGATAGGATATATAACGCCCTTTTGTCATTATTCCGTGCGCTTCGATTGAGTATGCAATTGAATACAGAGCGAAGCCCATTTTACTTGGATATATATCCATGCACTAGCGTGTATATATATACATGTCATGTATGCGGCATTTCATGCTCGAGATCGATCTTATAAAAGCTTAAGTGACGATTTTACGGAGTCATAAATTTTGATATAGTGATACATGTTTTTCGGGTTGAATCCGCAAGTTTAAATTTCATCGTTTCACTTGGGTAAGAAGGATTATCTTTTACGTTTTCGAACGCATTATGTAACTTTTAACATTCTATATACAATTAAGGTTAATAAATTTAAAAAAGTGAAACATTTTGTGCTATTAATATATTTTTTTAAATAAAAGTAAAATTACTGAGAATATCTTTGGAACCTTTATATTTTTAAATTTGGAGTAACCGCAAGAGTTTGTCAGATACAAATTGTGTCCGTTTGTAACCAACATTTATTTTCTACAGTTACAGATATCAAATGTAATTCAAGTAAAACTTTTTTTAAAAAATCTATTCAAATTTTATCAAAATCATTAAATTTTCTATTGAAGATTAAAGATGCTTATTTAAATCAGTTTATACTTACTAAATGATGTAATATACACATTCTTCCAATTTATCATTTTCTTTACAATACTAAAGTTATTTTCTGATTTTTGATAACTCGCTATAGAATTTCATATCGAGAAAAATTGTATATTGAAAAGTCACGTCAATTTTGTCTTTATATTTCTTTTAAAATATAAAATACCTCACAATATATTTTTATTTTCCCTACGAACCCCATCTAAATCTTTTTATATGTATACCAACAATTTAAAAAGTAACACGAAAATTTAATATAATATCCAATACATCAAAATTTACATTCATACGCCCAAACGAAAATATCTTACAAACAAATTGTCCAATACGATTAAAAATCGTATCTATCAAAAAAAGACGAGTGTCACATAATTAGAAAAAAAGTCACTGTCACGAACTTTCATTATAAATGATCACTCCCCCGATAAAAAAACGTTCTTTATAAGATCTCGTTTCTAGATACGCAACAATAAAACTTTGTCATACACATACTACCAATCATTTTTTCTCTGCCTTTTTTTTTAATTTGTCGTAAGCTATCGACAATAGGCGAATAAATCTTCTCGCTCGCTTTTACCAAGGCTGCATTGTAATCGTGGTCATTAAGGAATCGCAAACGGCACCGTTTTTCCCACCTGAGCAGGTACATGATTCCGTTCTTTTTTTTCCTTCGTTGTAGGAGGGGACTTTGATGAATGCGCATGCTAATTGCACGGATGTAATAGGACAAATCACGAGAAGGAAAGGGTATATACATATATATTAATATATATAGATGCATAACACTTCAATGACTTTTCCGTATTTTCACGCCGGATGCGCAAAAAGTTCCATAAAAACCACGTTGTGCACGATATAGCTTACATTGCATAAGTTCAATTTGATCCACCGTACAGTTGGTTCCATTGTTTCAGTAATGCACGACAGGAGGTGTAATGATATGTTTGCATACTAAATTAAGAGAGATAAAGAATTATTGAGATTGAAATTAATGATCGATGCAAATCTTCTAGAGAGAATTTTAGTAAAGACTTTTTCCGATCACTGAAATATTGAACAATGTTCTTCCTCGAGTTCTATCGGCCATAATTTAGTAGACTTATTTACTATACTTATTTAAACTTATAAAATAAAAAATAAAGTATATCATCTTGACTGTGGGATAAAAGAATCTAGGATGTTGTAGGTTAAACCCGTAAAACCTCTTGTATCCGCTTAAGTTAATAGTAAGATCAGAAGCCAAGATAATAACATAAAATTGAAAACCGCTTTAAGGGACTAACTATAAGTTACAATAAGATCTTGGTTAAATCTACTGATATTCGCTAAATCTTTTACAAAAAAAATTGTATCCTTTTTATACGAAGGATAATAATAATAATTAAATGTATAAATAATAGGAATTCGTTACAATAAACTATACAGATAAATCATTACAAAAGTTTAAAAGAGTTCTAGACTCATTTATATAATTCCAAGAGTTCATTCCTCTTCATCCTGAAGTATTAATTCATTATTTTTGGAAACATACTTGCACAGTTTGCGGTTGATTTCGAAATGTAGAAAAATTTTCTGTAAGGCATTTTAAAAATAATAAAATTGGGTTTAGTACTCTGTTAACAAAGCTAAAATCTCTTTTGCATATATATTGGCCAAAATATTTAATTGAAACACAAGTAAATAATTCGTAGGTTTATATTATTAATTTATAATAAAGTTTATTCGCTTAATGAAATATTATTTCTTGTGATACGATTAAGAGAACGTTTGGACTGTTTCTTCAGTAGATGCATATTGACTAAGCAAAATGAATGAAAATAAGAAATCGATATCTTTCAACCAAAATATAGGAAGTTTAATATACTGAAGAGTCGACCAAGTTCTTTGGACGTATTAAGCCACTAGTCCTTAAAATGAGGAACACGCGTGTGTATGTATATACGTATATATATATATATATACATACCGTTCTGAGTGAAGTTTAGCGTCCGGTGCATAATGAACACTTGCAATGACATTACGAGCCGCACGCACAATAAATTTCCCGTGGGCTGTTTCAGCGCTGAGCCTGCTGTGCGTTAAAACATCGACGAGTAACGCAGCCATGCTAGAAGCACCGCCTGGGAGTCGCGAGGATCTCGTAGAGGCCGCGAGGACACCCTGCACACCTTCAGGTTCGTATATGTATATACATCTCCATGACTTACCTCTATACATAGATATATCTATGTGTGTATATAGATATATACATATATAAGAGTGGGTGAGGTTTGCCTTTCATTATTAAACATGATGTGCAGCCTCGTAGTTTTCGAGGTAGGAGAAGCTACGAGGCTTTAATGGAGCACCGTAAAAGCTCCTCCTAGATGCTTCGCACCTTGCAACTTTGCGAAAAGCTTTTAGAGGGGGAGAGTCACTGAGTCAGTGAGTCAAGGGGAGGGGGAGGTGAGAATATAGGCGCCACGGCTACTGATTTTATTTTCAATCCTTTGAATTATAGATGCGTTTGGCTCTAATATGGTTTACCTTTTTTGTCACCTCTACCGCATAGCTATCTGGTTTATGCAGACATTTCGGATTAACAGTTTCGCTGAAAAACCTCTGGATAGAAAGTGATTATTAACTATATTTCTTGCACAACAAAATTTGTAATATTTGTTATTTACCTTATTCTTATGGACTGCAATATTAACTAAATTTTCCCGGAAAATCATAAATAATTTACTATACTGTTTGTTTCGGAAATTTGAAATTCATATCCTAATTCAAAGACCACGTTTAATAAAAATTCAAGTATAAAAATTCCAATATACTATATCTAAAAGAATATTTCGAATATTTGATTTTGAATGCAAATGTACGTAGTCGATTTCCATAACCGAAGGGGGATCGATCGTTATTAAACTGTTGTTTATTGTTTTATTTTATTTTTTATATACACGTTAATCAGATACTTAAAGCATTCTTTAATTATAATTTCAAATTAACAAATGATTTTTTTGTTTGATCTAATAACGCTATGTGGGTTTAAGAATAATCTGCTCGCAAATAGGTTGCATACCGAACGAAAAAATAGTTTTTTGATATCAAGGTAATATTTGTGATTTAAATATAAAAGTGAACAGAAATGAAAGAAAAAACGTCTCTTACTTATACCGGGCAACTTAATTAATTTTCCGCGTGTTAAATTTATAATAAACTCGGTAAACTTATCAATTATTTAACGTTATTAATGTAGATTATCAAATTAAATTATGAATATAAACAATTAATAATTAGGTCGTTGTGGAGTTAATTAAATGTAATACACGCGAAATGCCTGTACAAGTACCATTAATAAATTGAAATTGCTCGAATAATATAAATCATCTTTTTTATTATTACTATTATTATTGTTATTATCATTATTATCATTATTATTATTATTATCTGTAAATGTTTTCTGAGAAATATAGAAATAATAATTGACTAAAAATGAAGGACCTCTGGCGGTGAATCAAATTTGTATAGAAAATGTTAAATTTAAAATTTAATTAGAAACTTTTAAGTTTTAGAATTGTAAATATAATTTTACTTTTCCTAACTCAGGGAGAATATACAGGTATATAGAAATAGTGTGATGAAAGTTGAGTAAATAAATGGGATGATAGAACTTTACGTAGCTTTGAACATGGTATATTCTCTCCTGAAAATCTTTCTCTCAAAGGACTCAACAGACGTTGTCAAGTCACCATTTTCAAGTAAAAATAAATACAAGAAAAACTCGACGGTTGAAGATATTAAATAAATTATACGCCCTCGTATCTTTTTGTCCAATTAATCAAGAAATAAAAATCACCTAGAAAAATCCGTATAGTTTTCATTTTAAATGAACTAATACGCATTTATGTAATTAAAAATAATATCTAAATAAAATAGCCACCCAATAAAACGAAATATATAGCGCAAACCCTTTACAACATCTAACTTCATAAACTCAGTTATACTTGGTACAACGAAATAAAAAAAGGTATCGTTAACCTCGACAAAAAGAAGTAGAAGAAGAAGAAGAAGAAGAAGAAGAGAACGAGCGATCACAAAAGTCAAAAACTTAACCCCCTATCGTAGTTTCCCTCACCCCTTTTTTTCCAAGTTAACGTCCCGTTAAATGGCGCGCGCGCGCGCGTATCCACCCTCGTATAAAATCTACCAAGCCCGATAGACACGATCTCCAGGTGACACTGTCGTTCGCGGGGGTGGAAACTGTATCGCGGTATTTTTTTTACGCTCGGTAATTAAATGACTTGCGGGGGCGCGGCAACTTTATCTCTTCGAAGGCCTTTTCTTCGCCGGAAGGCACGGTAATGAAATTCCCTCCCTTACGAGAAAGAGACACACATCTCGCGTCTAAATTTAACGGCGTATACTGGAGTGGGGAATCTTAGTTTAGCTTTTACCTACCGCGGTGTCTATATAATATATACCTATATATATATATATATATATATATATATATATATATATATATATATATATATATATTACATGCTTTAAAAATAGTTGTATTCGTTCTATTTTTCTTTGTGGGTTGGATATTATGGGATTTAAAATTGATTTGAAACTAATTGTGGGTTAGCATTAGAAGTCAAGGTAACGAAAATTTCTTAAGATACATTTTCTTAAAACTAGAAATCTAATTACTCGTAAACTCGTAAAAAAATGTTATTTAATATATGTGTATCGTAAAATTATTCGAACAATAAACTCAAATAAACTTAGATTCACTAGACGTGAACTGTAAATTTAGATTCGGACTGGTGATTTAATTAATACGACTGTCTAGAAATTTTATGATTATTACTAACTTATTAGATGACCGCTTAAGGCATTTCTGCATACTAAAGAAACTATTTAATCAGCAATTATTTAAACTACTCCATAAAAAGTGTTTTACTCTGTCATGAACATAAGTAAAGTGGTATGACATTTATATTATTATTGCTACTTCAGTTGAAAGACTTATATTAAGGCTATTTGATACACTTCATTTAACCAAACGTAAAATTTAGGTTTAAATCACAGATATTAATAGGCATAAAGCAGTCGTTAAACATTCATTTTATTAAATATGATAGTGCTATACGTTAAATGTTAAATATTTATATTTTTTTAAAATGTACGTTGATTATTTAAAATTGTATGCTAGTATTTTAAACATTAAAAGAGGCTCGAAAGTATACAAATAAATTGGAAAGAAAGATAATTACACGAATTTTTTTATCACCAGTAGACAAGATTTGTAAGACAAACTTAAAATAGTAAACACGTTGAATAAGAAAGAACAAACTTGTTTTAACAAAGCTAAAGAAAGTATTATCTTGTTTTATCTGGCTGCAAGTTTGTAAGCATAGTCGCAAGCTTAATGAGCTTTCTGTCAAGGTAATAATCGATAATTTTCTCGGAGGTTGTTAAATTTATAATAATCTTACGTATATATTATTGACATACCAAATCCTCTCATTTTTCATTCATTTTTGTAAGCAAATATGTAATCGCTAACCACGGTGTGTTGGTTAGCAATACAAATAATGTAATAAGATTACATTAATCTCTATACATTCTGCGTTGAGATGGTTAAAATTATAATGCCAAACGCGTATTTTTTCGTTCGGATGTATTGAAACGTCAACGTATAAATTATGATGTCAAGTTAAGTAACGGTAATAACTAAATTCATATAGTCACTTTGAGATCAAGTATGCTACTTTATTCAAACTAATGATTTCCTTATTAAAAAAAAGAAACGAGGGATACATGCGCGAGTTATTGAATTACGCGGTGTTTGCACGACTATACATTTTTTTATTATAAGTATTTACATACAATTTTGAATACTGCTTCATTATTTTTTTTTATATACTAAATCTTTCGATTTTTTTGTACGTCTGTTAATGAAGTTATTTTCAAAGCTTCGTGATATTAAGGTCATGAGAATAAGTTACATAAGCTGCGGATTAGAAAATTTAATAAAGTTTAATGAAAATTATCATAAAATATAATTGTTTTTATTGTTTAAATCTCTTATTTCAGGGCGACAAGTTATATACGTATACGTAGTTATATGTTAAGAACATCAAATATTATTAAAATCTGCAGAGGAACGATAATTTAATTGAGGATTAATTTTGTGTGTGCTCAGACTTGACTGAGTAAATTTAATCAACTTCGTAGTCTTTAAACTAGAATGAATACTTCCTGCATAGCTACAGTATCTAAAGCATAAAATAATATTTCATCAATATCCGCAATTGTAATTTTATTTAAAGGCATTTACATTATTTATATTTACATTTCTACATCCTAGTCTATATTTGTGATTTATCGATCGCGAGAAAACGCATTTTCTAACACGATTATAACTCGTATCGCAATTAGATTTAGCGGTGAAAGCTATACACTTAACATCAATATCGTACTTCCAACATCTATGTTGATTTAAGTTTCAAAGATAATTATTAAATGTGTTTTGTATCGTTGAATATTGTTTAATCAAATGTAACAGTGTATCAGCTTCATGTAGAATTGCAGAATTCAATTTAGTATTTTTACTTACATGATAATTGGATAACGAAAAAATTACCGGTATATAATCCAGAGTCAAACATTATATAGTTATTATTAATTGATGTTAAACAACGTATTATTTGACTTATTTTTTTTTATCAAGCAAACACAATTAACCAGTTAACTTGAAATCAAAATCTTGCTTCAAAACGCACTTACTATTTATCTTTCGCTGCATTTAACACTCTTTAATAATGTGTCGGGGGAAATAATCTCATTTGTTGAATTATCAGATTCCAAGAGAGAGGTACACAGGGTGAATTAAAATTAATGAAACTAATTGCAATGTGAATTTGAATTTTTTTTCTTTATTCGTTTAATTCGTATTACATTTTATACAAAAAAAGTGGTGATGTAATTAATTTACAGAGTAATTATTCATTTTAATTTCAATAAAACTCGATGGAAATTCAATTATTGTGTTGTTATATGGTAGAGTTTCGTTAGTTCTGCTTGACCCTGTTTGTGAACTATTATAGAGCTTTTGAGTTGGGTATATTAGAATTTGTTGCTGTTCAGGCTTTTTCTCAAGAAAAGTGAAGCTAATTAGTTCACTTAATTATGGAAATATAATTTATTTTTTATAAGTTTTTGCTGTTAATGTACAATTAATATAGTAAAATACTTAATTACGAAAGATTGAACGAATCGGCAAATTATTTAAATTTATTGTCACATTTAATTATTCCAGCAAATAAAATCATAATTTATTCTAATCGCCATTTAAACCGACATGTTTAATTGTACAAGACATTAGTCTAAAAGTTTAGATGGTATATATATATATATATGTATATACCTATCTCAGGATACTAAATTTTCATAATTTAATTTCACTGATCATCTAAGCCTAAAAGATTAAAAACTTTAAAGAAAAAAAAAACATTTTAATCAAGTTTATCTTGAGGAAATTGGATGAAGGTAAATTCAATTTCTTCAGAGTGAAATAACGATATTTTAGAGTAGAATTTCATCACTGTCCTTATCAAGGTAACAAGAAAATTACTTTTTTTCAGAATAAAAGTTTCGCTCAAAGTTTAGGAATAAAACACCGTACAATCCATCAATTCAAAAATACCTTTTTCGTATTCTATTTCGTACTGCAATTAAAGTAAAATTACAAAAAAGGGAACACGTAGTACCTCAAATTTAGAGTATCAAATTCAGTAAAATTAAAAAAAAAGAATCATCAGTTTGAAAACCAATGATAGTGAAATGCAATAGACTAAAAGCCCATAAATCCAAACAAAGTTATCGAGCGATCATCGTAAACTAGTGAAAAAACGTAGAAAAAAATAATAAAACCTTTCATTTGATCAAATGTTTGCGATGCGGTAACAACCAAAGTCAAATTCAATTCCTCTCTCCTTTATTTTTTTTCTCGTCTAAACACGCAAAATAAATTGCATTTAGAACAAGCAACTATTTTATCGATGAAAAAAAAGTTTCTTTCTCATGCAAATTTAAAAAACTACCCAAAAAATAAAGATTGTTCGGTATTTTTTTTTCTCTCGTAGCTCCCGGTGTAGAGAAATTGAATATCATCGACACAGCGTGCTCTCGCAGTGTATTATCTAACCCGGTCACACGGAATTTTCGCTGACGTCACACTACTGCGCGCGCGTTGATCGAGAGAAAAAAATATTAGAGGAACGACCGGAGGTTTTCATGTACACTTAGTTTTGCTTACTGACGAAATTCTCGTGACAATGGTGATTTGTAAACGAGCTGTGAAAAAGACTTTTTAAATCGTTAAGTACATTTAATATAAAGATTTGTTCATAGACGTGTCATGGAATTTTTGTTATTTTTTTTCTTTGTTTTTGTTTGTTTGTTTTGACGTACAATTTGTTTATATTTAATGAAAAATCATCACAAGGCTGGCTGTAATTCGATAAACCTATACTCCTCTTATGTTTGTATATATTTACTCGCAAAAAAGTTCGACGATATGTTTCACATTTATTAAAGCGCAAGTTGCACAAAACGTAAAATTATAATTATTATTATTTTTATGCGAAAATTCGTATAATACGATATTACTGTTAAAAAAAAGAGGCATTGTTTATATATATAAAAGTTATCGTTATACTTTTATACCTCGCGTAATATAATAACGACGTGTATTTCAAAACTTTTATCTTCCCGTCTGGATTTTTTGAAATATTGATATTATTTTAAAGTTTCGGTATATTGCATATACGTACGATTTATAAAAATGTTGCGCATAAAAGTTGATACTGTACTTATTGACTTATATCAATTCACATTGTTGTAAGAATTTACGTTGAAACTTTTCTCGTAATTGTTATTTCCTAAGTTAAATTAGAAAAATTAAAATTGAATAAGTATATTTACTTGGATTAAAAGGGAAAAATTTTGCGACGCTATTCGTAAAGTTTGTGTTTTTATATTTTGTAAAGTTATATTTATCGTTAACTGTCTCATTATTACTATTATATTGCAAGTAATACAAATAATCTATCCGTCTGTTTATTATAATTCCTTGAATAAAATAAAATATTGATCGCTTGCAGCTATTTCCAGTAAGATTAATAAGATCGATATTATAACATTATTACGAATATTAATAATACACGCCGTGTGAAAATAATGTTAATTGTCATTTTTATTGCAATTATATAAGCGTTTCGTTTATAATTAAATCTAGTAAAAGTAAATATTGAATGAGTTGCATCTTAAAGACAGTTGATCCGCTTTTCTTTAGTATAAATGTATGCTCGAATATTATCTAAAAATGTGTACCCGAATCAAGTAGGCTTCGTTATATCACTGTATTATTAGACTTGTAATTAAGACGTTTGTACTATAAACATTATTTATACCGTCCGAGAAGAAAAACTTACAATCATTTATCCCCAAGAAACCGACGAAACTAAAATTGGCAACAGTTCCATAATTCTCTATTCTAATACAAAGTACCAACAATAACACTAACCATAATTCAAACCGAATACAACGCAGCACTATAATTTCCATTTCTCTTATACCGAAACGCAACCTCGATCGATTCAAATCTTCCTCTTAAAACAAACCCTGTATATACCTATATAGGCAAGCAATTCGTATTAAAAATATTAATGTAGCAAAAACAAAAGGAAAGGAAAAATTATTAACTATTAAAAGATGGATGAACAAAAGGAAAGTCGGAAAGTAAAAAAAAAAGAAAAAATCTCTCACGCGTATCATCCACCTTCACCGGGTGTATATAATAGCCAAAAAGGGAGAAAGAAAGAGCGCAACAAAGCTTATCCAACCCCTCGATTCGACCATTCATCCAACAGTGCAGGCCTGTAAGTAACGGAAGCAACAGAGTCCCCCTCCTTTGTCTTCTTAACGTCGCGACAGTTCACGCGATAGCTCGTTATATGAGTGACGACTAAAGCTACCTATCCTTTTTTTCTTCTCTCTCTCTCTCTCTCTCTCTCTCTCTCTCTCTCTCTCTCTCCCTCTCTTTCCCTCGCTTGCACTAGCCACTAGATAAATAATGATCCAGTTCTCTTTCTGACGCTGCGATTTTTGTTTTATCTTACTTGTTTTCGAAATGGGCTGTGATATATACGCAAAAGTCTATTTGTTATGATTTACTGCTCTATAGAGAATTTGTATGTCGCTTGTAATCGCGCGGAAAAAATTGTAGATGATATTTTTGGTACATAATTTTTTCACTTCTAATTATAACATCGTCATAAAATTATATTATTTTTATTAATTATTTAATCATCCGTAGGAAACGTTCCACAATGAAATGTACAAAATTAAAATTCACGCGTAGATACTACCCTTTGACAATCAAATTTAAACGAAATAATCGTTTCTCCTTTACCACTTGAAATACAAACGATTTCGCTTGACATTTTTATTGGATGTTAAACGATTTAAAAATGATTTACCGTAATTAATAAAGGAACATCAGTTTAAAATAATTAATGAGTACAAAAATTACCAAGTCCGATGGATGATTGGACGATAAATAAAGTATGAGACGCGTGCATGGAAGATCGAGGTTATACATTCGCTATTAATAGATTTTAATTGCGTGCTTTGTTTTAACATGTGAGCGAAGTGTATGGTTGCTCTGTTACAAATTGAATGCTTTCAATTAGCGAAATTACACTTTCGAAAATTTAGTAGCGTACGTACCTTTTTCTCACTGCGTTCTTTATCCGATAGTATTAGATCGGGTATTTTTCTACACTCAAATATTGCGATTATCAAAATAAATACTTTTTCACCATTGTTGTAAAAATGTTCTCATTGTCAACTACTCTAATTAACAAAACCATGAAACGAAAAATAATTATACACGTGGACGCTATTAACAATAAAAATATTTTCAATGTTATTTTTTTCCGGGATAATAATCAATCTCTCTGAAAGAGACTATTACTGTATCATTTCCTTTACAATTTCGTGCATAATTTCCAATCTATTTTAAATCTAATCAATCCAAAATCAATTATTACTATCTCAAAGTATTACATGTGTATACAATACGCACAAGAATAATCAATGCAATCATCGAAATGTACAATGTTTAATCTTTTCATCAATATTGATACATTTATACACTAATTATTGACAAACAATAACATTTACGAGTTTATTTATTAAAAATTAAGGTTTCTGTGTCAATAGCTTGTTGACAATAATATATGTAGTAATGTAAACAATAGCTTGTTACAATGCTTGTTAAATAATGCGGTATGAAAGATGAAACGATACATTTGGTTGAATAATGCAAAAAAAATTTATATGGAAGTCATACGAGTTATGTTAATTTTGCCCTATAGCGAAAAAAAAACTGAACAAAGTTAACGGGTCATTCTGAAAATGTATAAGTATTCCTAAGGGTACATTTATAGGTCTGAGATATATAAATATGTAATACTATACTTCCCACGCTACCTTTTCAATGTTGTTCCGAAATTGTAACCTCCATTCGGCGTTTTCTGCCCTTCTAGCCGTTTTATTTTACGATATCTACGTGGCAGGCGAAATGTTGGATAATTCGAACTGGAGTACAGAAAAATGAAATAGAACGCGTGTTTTTCAATATATTTGACCAATAAAATTTTGAATAATAGTCATATTCCGACGTGATACGTTATATAACAAATATTAGTAAAATTAAAATTATATAGTTTCAAAACAAATGGTATACAATTAAAAAAAATGTTAATTGTAAAAAAATTAATTTTTTTATTTAACTTCAGACAATAGTATTAAAAGTATAATGCTTAATTCCGCTAACTTTTATACTCGCATCAGACTTTTTCGAGAAGTTTATAAAGACACACGCTAAGCTACTATTTAATAACACAACTCACAACTCTTAAAGTTAATAGGATATTGTGCCACATTTCCATTGAGCAACTGAATAACTCTAAAGATTTTAACCCATTTTTTTTAAATTCTAATTCATCAAGATGAGCAAATTAGAGCAACGTTTATGGGTTAGTTCAATTATAAACTTACTTTCGTTAAAAGCCTTCGATATGTGGCAAAGTCATGGTATTGAAAGATGATAATTGCATATTTTCAATAATTAATAATTTCTCGTAGCGGCTACTTGTGCAATTGTAAAATTATTTAAAATACAAGTTTTTAAATCTAATTTAAATTGCTAATTATCGATATTTTTTTATTATTAGACTCATGATCAATGATGTTGTGAGCAATTTTAATGACCTATTTATTATTGTCGGTTTAATTGAACAAATAGCCCTGACTAAACAATAATTAATGATCTGCTAAGTTGCAAGATGAATTTCGAGAGCCATAAATAATAATAATACAAAAATTCATATTTTTTTATTAATTGATAGCAGTAGTTATTAATATTTATACAGAAAATCCATGCGAGTTTCCACTTATTTAATTGATAGCTGCAGTTATTAATATTTATACAGAAAAATCATGCGATTTCCACTTGTTACACATCTAGCTAATCTTGGAAACTAAAAAAGTGATACAAAGAAAAAAACATGTTGCCTTTGAATATTAATGATTAGAAAATAGTCTAGCAATCAAATAATTTTATGTTTGCACAAAAAGTTGCAAATTAAAAAATAATTAAAATATTTGTGAACATATTCAGGCTTTTGTAAAAAAATACAATACAAGAGAAAATAGATTTATTAAAATTTTTGTTAGAGCTTCCATATCTGTAATAAATAATATGTAGTATACTCTTTAATTACGTATCATAAGCTTATTTAAGCTAGCAAAGGTATTAAAATCATAAGCGAACAAAATTTATTAAAATATATATATATTTTATTAATAAAACAATATATTAATTATTATACATATTAAAAATAATTTTTCAGAAGAATAAATTTATATAATAATCGCATCATACAATAATAATATCATACAATGAACATTCTCTGATTATTACAAAATGTACATTATTTTCTTTTATATACATTGTTTGTATACAAATTTAATTAATATCTACACCTGTGTTGTTCCTATAGAGTAGTCAGTATTATACATATACATTTAATAAGTGTAATAAAGTGTGTATAAAAAAACTAAGGAAAAATGGAATATGCACTTATTCAATGCTTCTTTGTACGAAGCGAAAAAGAAAATACTTTATTTTTTTAATCATACAAAGCGTTTACTTAATTAGTAGGTGTGCGTATAGAGTGACGATTAAATGTGTATTTGTCGTTCACTGTTATTACAGAGAATATAATACTACTTTATGGACCGGTTTAAGAAAATGTATTACTTTCCATTTTTTGTCTCTTACGTTGTAGGCGAACGTAAACGCATATATATGTATATATAGCGCTATGATAATATTCTATTGGCTAAATTGCCATTATGCATCTTACCTATGCATTAAAAAAATCTAAAAATATAAAGCTACTTTACGATTAATTTTTTTCGTTAACGCATTATGAACACAAAGCTGTTACGAAGCAAGTTACATTATAATATACTCATTGTTGTTATTTGTATGCGCGTAGCTACTATTGACTTTATTAAAAACTGTGATATACTACTTTTTCAGTTTGACAGGTAGTTGAATAATATTTAAATTGAACAATGGTTAATTGTTGTGGTAAAAAAAATGATTAGAAACAGTGTGTAGATTACCAATTTTGTAAAGTACAATTTAATAAATATTGAAATTAATTAAAAAGATACATAGTTTAAAAGCAAAAATGTAGCATAATATTAATTAAATTTTACTATATTTAGTGGAGCCGCAGCAATTTAATAAACGTTTTTACATTTTCCTGACGTGATATACAGTTATATAATTATGTATTGTCAATTGCTAATAAATCAAGGCGTCATCGTGAATTCTTCCGTTTATTCGTTCATTTACTTACCTGGTAAGCCGTGCCTACCGTAATTATAAATAACAAATCCAAGATTAGCACAAATTAATTCTCACGGTTACACGTACACGATAAAAAAAGTGTCTAAAAACAGTAACAAACCGTTTAATGCAATTCTGAAAAGGGGCACGTCTCGACGCGTTGTTAAACGTATCATTTTATCAATTCAGTTTTTAATAATTAAAAATTTGAATAATGTTACTACGATGATATCAATCTTACTGTAGTTAATAATCAAAATAAACAAAGCCTCGTGACAGAAAAGCCATTCCTGAGAATATTCATAAATATTCATCAAATTTCTAATACTTATAAATATTCTGTAAAATGTTAAAAGTATATAACGCAGAGTGTAATTTGAACAAGTATGTATATTATAAAAACTTTCAGATCCATGATTAGTCCGATGATGTAAAATTTTTATACGTAAAGCTCTAAAAAAATTATTTGTTTCATTTTAATTTACTATGTATTAAAAATTAATTTTAATAATTAATCAATCACGACAGTTAAACTGTTACTCCATCGTTATAAACACGAAAATATAGGTATGTATCCGCATACAAAAATCATTTCTCTGCTCTTTCATTCTATCTCTCTCTCTCTCTCTCTCTCTTATATACCTCCAGAAATCAGAAAATTATCATACGTGAAAATGAAAATGAAGTCTTCAAAGTCTGCGAGCAGCAAGTTTGGCGGATTGATGAACATTACCAATTCTCTCGGACATGAACTTGCCATCATAACACTCGTACTCATCGTACCGCACAGTGTTGAGCCAGTCGAAGTCAAACTGTTCGGCAAGAGCTTGACTGTAGTTCGAAGTGAAGACAGCGTAGGCTATTTCAGGTTCAGGAGCTCGCCTTTCCTTGGCCATTTTACGAGCTAACTCAATGCTAGTCCGCAGAAGGTTTCGAGCTATACCGTAACGTCGATATCTCGAATCAACACCGATGTAGAAGATTTCGAGGGCGGTCGATACGTTGTAGTACTCGTAGATGTCCACGCTCGATTCTATCTGTTGGGTTTTTTAATCAAACAATAATATTTATTTTCTTCTTTCAATCATTTTTATAGCAAGTTGCACTTTAAAATAGTACATGTAGAGCTATTCCAAAAAATAATTAGATCCACTACATATGACAAGTATTAAAATTAATAACTTTTTATCTGTATGTAATAACTGAAAAAGGTTATCAACGAAAATTCGCGAAAGAAAATATTGTTTCATCAACTTTCCGAACATTCAATATAAATATTTTAATATAAATATTTTAACATGTATAAGTGTATTTATGTTAATTTTTTAAATTGTATGAATTTATATATTTTTCAAATTGATCTGCTTCAAAATTATACTTTATATAAATTACTTTTACGCGGAACTTAAAATATTACCATTTTTAATTATTGAATACAATTTTGTTAATTTAATTATATTTTTTAATAAAATTGATTTTATCAACATTTGTTTAATTATCTTAAACTATTAACAATATAAAAATTAGTACTCGACAATAATTTATTTGTCCATTGATTAATAATTAATCAAGACTGTTTAACGTCAAACATATTTAATTACAGTATATTTATATCGTCAAATTAGTTTTATAGAACATATAAAAGAAAAATAAAAATATAGTAATACATTAATACACAGCTGATTTGTCTAAATATTGACACGCTATATATTCAAGCCAAGCGTACATTTAATTATAAAGGTATACACGATTAATTAGTTCCGATCGGTAATCTCTATTTGTTGCATAAATAAATTGTCTGTATAAATAATAGAAAAGGAAAACTACTTGATATCTAACTACTTGGCTAATGATGACGTGTAAGAATTGTATAATAACTATATTATAATGATTGAAAAAAATTTATTACTTATTAGGTAAACTATTTATCATATTTTAAACTCTTAATTGATATCTACTCGAAAGGCAATACGCCTGTTAGAAAAATAATAGTAATTGTAAATTATAAGAATAACCGCATTATTAAATTTGACATAATTTCATTTTTTTCTATTTCGTTTCCATAATTCACGTTGACTTCTTTAAAGCTCGATTATAAAGCTTACAACACCAGTGGAATTTTAAACTTTTACACTTTTTAATTTCCGATCTGTATACTTTATTGCTGAAAATAAGAGATCCCATGTTTTGATATTGTCCGTATGTAAATTAGCAATGCATTTCCACGAGTTTTTTTGTATTTCGATTCAAATCGATACCTCATTAGTGTGTATACCGTTTCAAATCAAGTTTTACAAAAGACCTGATAATGCAGCATGTACTACGTACCATATAGCAAATCGATTGTACTCACGAGATAAGAATTATAAATACTTGTAATTCATTAAAGGTATCGATTGATCAGACACGCGCGCCTCGTATGAAAAATTGTTTATCCCTATTAATGGGTAATTGTGCAATTTTTTTGTTAAATTAACATTATTCAAATGTTTTGCAAAATAAGTTATTATTAAATTTTTTTCGATAATTTTTTACGGTACATTTTTAGGAGTATTAATTAATTTTCTAAATTTTCTGAATCTTCTAAATTTGTTAAAAAGTGAACCATACCATTAACAAATGATTATGCAATTGAAGATAATAAATAGTCTGTGTATAAATAATTGTGAAATCAATTGTATTGGAGAATAATTGAAACAATTATCTTGAAACATTGTGGATTTTCCTAGAGGAGAGAAAGAAAAGAAGAGAAGAAGCGAATTACACGAGACCGGGAGAAGGAATGAAAGCCGGTCAATCAACTGTGACAGTGTCTCGTGAAACAAACTGAGAGAGGTCCGACGATTGCGCCAGACGCGAGTCACGGAAATGTTGTAGCGCGCAAAACGTTACATGCGTCTCTCGATGGGTACCTAACTAGACACGATTTACCAAGCACGCGTGACCTTTCTGTAAGGAATGATTCGATGATAGTATACTGCCACACACGTTCCTTTTCTCTATTGTCCTCGTGTGTATTACTCTGTGTGCGTTTATGTTTGTATGCTTACAGGTGCAAACCGACCTATCTTTCGACACAGCTGTAATGCCATGTATACAATTGCATCGAGGTACGATTTAGTAGCTCGATTTTTATACGAGGCAATATTTCATTTAATTAATTCGATCGTGATTTATCGCGGGATTCGCACAATTAAGTTATTGTTAGAATTTTATCGCATATACTTATCATTTTCAAGGAAATTTAATCATTCATTTTGTTGTAATAGTAAAAGCTTTTATATTAATTAACTGCACTCAAGTATTTTAATCTATATGTGATACAATATTAAACTATATAATCGATCATCGAATATTCATTATGAGAAATTTCATACGCAACGATAACGATAAGTGTAATCGTAGTTGGCAATCGAAATATTTCAGTCAATTATAAAAGTGTAATCTCGTTCGTAATAAACGTAAGCGGTCTATTACTTAATGAAAAATTTTCTCCATTTCCTATATTATCTCATGAAACCCGCAACGGAACTAAAAATAACAACGACCACTGTATACCGATGATTTAAACAAACACTCTATACGTGCATCTTCTTTGTATTACTGTAATCATAAGTAATCGATATCGCCATAATTAATCCGCCGTAAGTACCTGTCTCTTTCTTATTGTTACGATCGAATGTGAGGTGACGGCATCGATAACCAATCGGTAAATCCCGCGTGTATAGTAAAAAGTGTCAAGGATACGGATATGGAACTGTATGCCGATTAATCATATTACAATCAAGCTCCTTTAGTTACAAGACTGATTTTTCGAAAGATTAAGCGATCTTAAATTTGCAACCCGGACGGTCTAACGCATAGGATGATAAACGCACACGCAGAGGAAAAGTAAGTGAGATACGGTGCTATGCAACTATAGATAAAACCGATATTGACCTGCTAATCTACTTTGTTATGCTCTAATCAAGGATTATTGTTTCTACCTTGCCTATTTTAATGTTCATCAGTGCGTTTTAAGAAGGTATACGCGATTTATCGACCGCTTATCGTTTAATTTAATTATACCTATCCAAGTGCTTCCTGTTTTTTCAATGATTCTTGCTTCGTCTCCGTATACGTACCATAGAGAAGAGCAAACTTTTCAAGTGCTTTTACGCTGAGCTTTATAGAGAGAAAGAGAATTGATTTACACTCGAATGGATAATGACGGCGATGTTCATTAAAAGTTAATAAAATGGATAAACATTTTAATTTCCCAAGTAAAATAATTGTTGTTTTTCGATTTCTTGTTCTACGTGTACTTAATGCTCAATTTTTCACTTATCGATTTAACATTTTTTACGATTTTATTCTAACGTACACTAAGCATACGGTTAATCCATTGAAGATAACATCGAAAAAAAAAATTTAATTCATCCAAGTATATACATGTCGAGTAATCTGTTTAACTAAATTAAATGTAGAACTTTTTCATTGTATTTTTAATTACTTCCGAATTTTTTTCCCCAATTTACTTAAATACATTTTCAACCTTAAGCTTCACATATTTTTTGTTGCTTTAATCACTCATGCATAAAATTATTGTAACGTTAGAAAAGCGTACAATGAAAAATCAATATGAAAATGTTACAAAATCATTGAGTATAAAAAATCAACTTGAAAAAAGGTATAATTTTTTGCATTCGTTCCTTTTTTTCATTCAGTATTATTGTATCAAATTAGTTACTCGTACTACCTTTACATAACATTTTATCATATCGATTGACAGATCGGTAGAGAAAAAAGACCAAAGAAGTAATGCTTAGATTAAATGTGAGACTCACTAATGTATTTTTGTGTGTGCTATTTAATAATTATTTACCTTGAAGACGAACCTCATAAGGTCAAGGGTAGCCGGATGCTTCATGTTTTCTTCTACATTCTCTTCTAATGGTGCAGGTTGATCTCTTTCGGATTTAGTCTGAAATGATTAATGTGCATTCGTTAGACAATGGTTTATTTTCGTTTGAATATGATCTAAAAAGTATTTTAAAACTTAAATTAAATTTATTAACTGTTTTTTTTTCAAACGAATTATGTAAAGTTTTCGATGGTACTAAAAATAATCGTGCTAGATGATATTGTGCTTGTCAAACATGTAAATGTTTTTGGCTCGATAATTTCACAATATATTTATAGAATCGGTGCCAAAAATTTGTTAAATTGACCTCACGTGATTGGTACCATTGTTACTGAAGCACTTGAATTTAGTGAGATTGTTTAAAAATATTTTTTTTCCTATTTCATTTTTGTACCATTATTATCTATCAACGATATGAAATTTAAAAATTAAGCTTCTTATACTTAAGATTTGAAGAATATTTTATTCGTAGAATGTTGATTCTATTAAATTTTATGATATATTGATAGGAACATTGCCAAATACTCAATCGCTTCTGCAAAATCATACCATCGTCATCATATGTTGCAGATGTTTCTTTTGCTTAATATTTTGATTGATCCATTAACTGCCAACTATGATAATTAAATTATTTAACATATCTGTGAAAAATCGTAATTAAATCGTACAGTGAAATTAAAGACTGATAAAAGAATATTATCGTAAAGTATTTAGTAAATCGTAACATATCTTTTTAATATTTTTTATTTATCTAACTTTTCAATTTGCTGATATAAATTATTGTCATTACTAGAATTCAGGACAGTTTTTAAAAATAGTTCTAATTTTTAAAATAGTATGTCATGATGCAGGAGATGCTAAAATTATAGATTACGAATTAAACGACGAGAATCCTTAAATCTAAAAAAGATAATAGTATAAAATTTATCAATTATTTAATAGAAAATTGAACATACAATGTAACGAATGACCCAGAAAAGTTTTTCTACGTACTGTACGTTCAAACACATTACATAAAATATTTTTTTCAAGCTCGTCTAATTTATGCGAAGAAAAAAATACAAAAATAATTTTCCTTTATCATTACTGTGCTTCTTATACAAACGTAAATTGATTTGTAGAAATAAAATGGAATATAAATTATATTTGCGCGTATAAAAAATTTTTAATCCAAACGATTTATGTAATTTTATATATTTTCATTCGATACCCTGATTAGACACATATGAGTTTATCAGGCAATCGCATTTCAGTCGATCGACTAGTGTAACTCATATCTATAAATATTGAAGAAAAATTATGCAGGAGCTTTCTTCTAAAAATGTTAATGAATGAAATTTATTGCATTGTTACAATCATACAATATTTATTTATTCGATACATGAATTCGCATCATTGAAATTAATTGTTCAATTTATGCGACCTAAATGATCAAATAAAGATATAAAAATTAGTCATTCAAGTTCTTGGTTTCATTCTATTGTATAATTTATGAACATTATTTGAATTTTTAATAGACTCGTTGTTTCAGTATGAAAGTTTTTAAATTAACTAAAGTAAAAATTTAGCAAATACTGCGTTAGCTTTTTGACTTTCCTAACAAAGGAATGGAAACCATTGGTTTGTGTGTGCACGCATGAATAAAGGAAATAATTTCTATCTGGATTATTATGTGTATGTTGAGTTTATAATAAAAGCAATAATAAAGGGACTTTGCTGAAAATGTAGAAAACAATGTCTTGCGAAGTTATACTAACTTAAAACTATTGTGTAAGAAACTCTCGAAAGATAAACTTTAAGAAAAAATGTAATTAAGAAAAGATGTAATTATATAATTTCAATTTAATATATTGCTGTAATATTGGACAATTTAAAAATTATCAAAAATAATACTATTTAAGTATTTCTTTATTTTTGCTACTGTGCTTTTGTTAATGTACCTTCTCCATTTGTAAATGTTATTAAATGTGAACTCTCGGACAAGCCCTAAAAATGTCAAATGAATCACCCCTTTGTTTGTAAATAAAAATTAGCTGTAGGAAGCGCGTAAAATAGAAAAAAGGTATAAACTACAGCGTAGTTAAGTGAGATCGCGATCCGCTCAACAAATCTTGGCGACACCCGAAAATAAACTTAGAGAGCTGTGTTGCAGACCCGCAAAAATAGCGACTCACGTGCAGCTTGTTGAAGCAAACGCCGACGAGCTCGCCGGACTTTGTGTCAAACGCTCCGACACTTAATCCATCTTCGATAATACTTTCGAGTAAAATTTCAAAACCTTCATGATCGGTACCACCAGGTACATCGGCTATCCCAAAACCAATAGTTAAACATTCTTGGAATGACGATTGAATTTGCAATCTCGTAGCTTCTTTAACATTATCACGTCCTAGGATCCTATAAGCGATCAAATCAGATTTCTTCGACATTATTATTTATTTGTGAATATTTCTATCTTTTTTTTCGGGGTTGAAGACGATTGGAGAAAAGTGAACCGCACGGGCGACCGAGGCAAAAGACACTGTGGGAGCACTTGGCCTTTTCAATGTGCGTGAGCCCCACTTCGTTATTATCAGTCCTATTACTAACTTCGTAGCAAGCTGCGCGCGCGTCCGTCCGGCTATAAACAGTGTATTAAAAGCGTGGCCACGTGCGAGTTTCAAACAATAATAATAATTATGCGCGTCTTATCATTTTTTTATTGTATCGTTACGCAACCAGATGCTTTTTTTTCTTCGATCAAATACAATAGAATGAGGTGAACTGGTTTTTCTTCGAAGCTTTACGCAAAAAAATTGTAAAAATCTTTTTTTTATGAATTTTATAGGGTTTGTAGTAAAAATTAGTTACGTCAGTAGCACTGATTGCAGTTTTTATTTTTTAATCTTCCTTATCGCAGCGCAGCCTTGTGCTTTCGCATTATCGGCGTGCCAATGTGCGTACAAGAGTGAGAATAAGTGCGCTTTAGCGATAAAGATTGTCATCGAGTGTTTGAAGAAGGGATTCATAGATATCTAGATTTTCCTTTCGAGTTGGTTTATGTATTGCTGTGTATGAACAATTAAGAAAATATTTTTTTTGCATTTATTTTTTAACGTGTTTGAATAAACTTCATAAAGACTAGTATTAATAATATGTAGTTTGATGCGCTAAAAATTAATATTAGCAGATAAGATTGATTAGAATAAAAAACTTATAATACGTAATCGATAAAATGTTGAATTATTTCACAAAAAATTGTGGATATACGTAAAAGGCAAACAATAAACTTTTCCGTTGTTACTAATTCCAAAACATTACATTACGTAATTTAATAGATTCGTAAAATTTTTGATTGTTTAATCAATTATTTTGCTCAATCTGAAAAACAATAGTAAATTTTATTTTCCAATTTTATATTACAGCCATATTACAAATAACTTGCAGTTTTTTTGATAACGCAGTAAACTAATATAAAAATTTAAAGTACCTAACTTTTTATTACTGACATTATACAAAACAGGATAGATAGAGTTATTACTTTGAGTAATTACAAAGTCATATTTATTAATACAAAATCTATTTTCATACGAAAATTGGTTCACAAATTTCATGACAATTCGTAAAGGAGCAAATGAAATTCATCGAAAGCTCAAAACTATGATCTTTTAAATTCTGTAGAAATAACAGTTTTTATTCAAGGACATCAAGTGCAACTTATTGTGACTTTCGATACGTTCTCGTTATAAAATTATATTATATGACCTGATTAATGTAGTTTATGGAACATCCTTTTGAATGCACACGCAACTTACTATGTGTTATTTATTTTTAAATTTTCGTCAATAATTATTACCGTCTGAGAAGTTTGAATATAAACCTCTTTCGCCCACTTTGTATTAATTGCTTTATAAAATAATAATAATTACATAGAAAAAAAGTTAATTTTATCAAAAAAGAAAAAGCAACACGTATAATAAATTCATATAAATGTAGGTCGACCGTTCATCTACATGCATCTCATCCCGCGTATTCAACGAAAATCTACTGTTCGCGAGCTTTTTTAAAAACGCGACTCGTGTAGGAAATACAATACAGAGAGCCCCTTGGCCATCAGTATTTTTACTATACGGAAGCATATATCCAAGTCGACGAAAAATGAAAAGTCTCAACGTACATCGCTCGAAAAATCCGGTGTCGCTTCCGACGGGGTGAACAATGACACCCTCATTTTTTCTGAAAAATTTCTTTGGGGTAGACATCAGCAAGAAATTTGACTTGTCATACATACGACGTGACTCTGAATGCGATACATTAAGTTTTTTTCCTTATTTACGATAACTTTTTAGAGGTACGATTGTATTAAATATGTGTATGATATTCAAAAGTGTCTATATATAAAAAAAAATAAAAATTTATTAATATATAGAATTGTATGTATTTGGTTAGCTTTCCATAATTTTTTAATACTTTATCAGAATAATAATGATATTAGGAATATTAGGGATATGCAGGGGAAGAATCACTCCTGGAATGCAATTTTATTATTATTAGAATTACAAAAGACAAGAATTTTAAAATTGATCGAAGTAAATAATTTTATATCTTTCGAATAGTTCTATTACTATTTCACTATAACAATTTCGTATTCCTAAAATACATAAAAATTCGCAAAGAAAAAAAAAGTAATCGTAAAGAAAATTAACCACAAACCGATTTCAAGCAAAAACATTTTTATTACATCCTGTTATTTGCATCAAACTTTATCGGAAATAAACATAATTTTTTATTACACCATGTATATATGTATATATATTGAGCGTTCAAAATGTTCGCAATGTACAGCAGAGTTTAATCAAAGCGAATATAAATCATCATCACAGATTGAAAAAGAACTAAATAAAATAGTCAATCCCTTAACACGCGCGCACGCACACGCAGAGTGAGAGAGGGGGAGGGAAGGGAGAGACACACAGCTGACAAAGAAGCGACGCACAAATTATCGAGATTTCCGCCGTGCCAATTACATAATAATAATACGTACGGGCAGTCCGAATTCATACCCCTGGTATATACGTATAGATGTACGGTTATAACGGTAGATGAATAACGAGGTTGGAATTCACGTTTATCGATAGCACACTGCGTTGCTGAATTAACATTTGTCGTTCGCCACGAATTCACCTACGCTCGAATTGATCGGGAGCATATTTATCTGCAATATGAAGAGATTTGGACGTGTTAGTATAATTAATTGAATTGTCTAATATAATCGAAGCTCAGTTTATATATTGTATAGGTATTACGTCTATACGCACAGGCATGTGCATACCGATTTTCTTCGATTCGCGAATGCTAGATTATCAAAATCAACTTGCACATACAAAGTTACGTTCGGTATAGCTTAAGTGGTTTACCTACCTTAATAGGATACGAACTAGTATGTTTACACACACATACACACACCCACACATACACAGGTACAAAGTTATAGACTATGCGGGTGTACGGATTTGTTTATAAGTATTACAAACTTGCAGGTGAATTTTGAAAATTGTTACTTGTTTTTAATGTAATATACTCCTACGTTACTAAAAATCCATCACTTTTTTGTAAATACTTTTTACACTGAAAATTGTTGTAAAACCATTGGGTTGGAAAATTAAATTTGTTAATTAAAAAGGATTTTGTTTTCATTAAAATGATTAAATTTGGATATCCTTTGAAAATTTCGGATGGCAATTGGAAATACTGTGAATTGCAGTTTCTAATATCTTTGTATGTAACAAATTCTACGTGTTCTACATATCGTGGAAAAAGGTAGAGATCGATAGTAATAGATTGAACTCAGTTTCAAAATTAAAGCAATATGAGACTGAACATACTAAAAGACAATTTCCATTTATAAAAAAGGTTCATTTCTATTTCTAATCCTTAGAGAATAGAATCTAAACTATTAGTTCAAAATATATTCAACTAGAACCACTAATTGCTACTTAGTTCCACATGTAGAATACTAAATTGATTTATACGGTAATAAAACAAACTTCTTATTAATAAAGATGAAATAAACATTGTTTTAATTATGAAAATTGTCTGGTTGTTAAAAATAAGTACTCATATTTTATTTGATGAGGGCATATTCTACATAAAATCCATATTTTTGTTTGTAAACGCGCGTAATGCTCATAAATAAAACATATACACACAAAATTAATGCCTGTATTATCACCTATTTCCATCTTGTACACATTGTTTAATCAAACTTAATAATGAAAAAATGTCGAGCAACTCGTCGTATATAATAATCGTACACTTAAACACCATTGTAACAAATTGCGCGATCATAAAATAATTTTTTTTTCTTCTCCGTTAAATGAATAAACGAAAAAAAAATAGAGAGAAGAAAATCTCTTTTTTTTCGTATGCCATTAAAGAGGAGAGTCATTTGCTCGACTTTGCCGTCTATATACCTTTCACTAGCATCCTGCAGCAATTATCAAATGCATTTAACCGTGTATTGTAATTTATGTGCAGTTGTTAATCGATTACGGGATTCTTATATTCTTCATTTGTAATTTATAATGAAATAATAGATCACTTATTTTCATGTATTTATACTTGTAGACCATTTTATAAAGTACAAGATGAATAGATTTTATTGCCACATTTAATAAGCATCGATTGAATTCGAAATAGTGAGGACAGGAAAGTCGATTAATACCTTATTAAAATACATGTTTTTTACAATTTTGCAATTGACAACTATATTTTACATAATATGAGCAATAATTACATTTTTTTTATTCGATTGTAACAATGCTGATAATTAATTTGTTAATATAGCTCATTCGCGGGTATAAAATAATTAATTAGACGCCGTGTAATTATCGATTTCAAATTATTAACAACTTCCGAATTGTTAACTATTTACGCATTGTAAACAATGTACGAGTACAAACATTGATACCACGTACTGAGAATATATATTATGTTGCACTTATTTTTTTATTTGTGGTTGCATTAGAGTCAAACAATCGGCTTGTTAAATTATTTCATTATAACAGTTGTATTTACATTATTATGTAATCGATTTTCTGAACAATTCAAATCATTTACTTACAACTTGTGAAAAAGGTTGTACAATATAATACTATATAGTTTATACCAATATTCATATGAAAATCTAATTTAAATGAAATATATATGTATGAAGAAATAATGTCACGCTAATCCACAGATTCGGTAAATAAATATTTAATCTTCTGGTTAGACATCAATTGGTAAAGTTGAAAGCATCGCATAACTTTTAATATTTGAAAAAGTCGTAATTTTATATATATATATGTACAAATTACATTAAAATATAACTTTCATAAACATTAGGAGAACAATAAATTTATTTTAATTATAAAACGAGCAGCGTAATATTAAAAATAAATTTATTGGAGTCGCTAAAAGTTCAATAAGAAAATAAAACATGCGTAACGAATAAAGTTTACGTGTATTAGCATATTTAACGCAAATTAAATGCAAACATTAAGAACGTTCTTAACAATCTTTTTAGATCATTAAAACGTAATTAATTACCCTCTCCTGTTAACAAATATAAATATCTTCCCCATAAAACATTATAAAAAAAACTAGTTGTTTACAAATTAATATTAAAATCCTTCCGTACCCTTGAAAGAAGCAACCCCTAAATCTTGAACCTCGGTAAAGAAGATAAACCTGAAATTTCCCATTTTATTTAAATTTCCAGGAGGGTAACGGAAAAAAAGAAGAGTCAAAGGGGTAACAGGGCTTGTAACCCTAATAGCCGGAATTTGGAACGCGACGTTTATAGATTGCACAGCGAACTCGCGTGTTTTGTTTTCATGTACATATATATAGTGTATATATATCCACAGACACACATACTGATACATACATATATATATATATATATATATATATATATATATATATATATATATATATAAACACAGACCCAACGTTGAAGACTAATGCGGCGTAACTAATGTCTGGGCCGCAGCCGCAGCGAAACGTTTTTCCTGGACATATATATACCTCTCACTCTTAAGTTTCGCCCAATTTCCGAATGTCTCGACTAATAAATTAACGAAAATACTTAAATTCCAGGAGGGCGATTACTGGACGACTTTACGAAAACTAGAGTATAGACGACGACACAAGTTTTGTAAGCTCCGAAAGCTTTGAATAATGTAACTTGAAGGAAACTTTGGTTATTTACCAAAAGCAGCTGCGTGATAAAAAGAGACATGAAAATTTATTTATCTTTTTTTTTTCGTAATCAAGTTGTAATAAGTCTTTGTGAATTGATTGTTTTTTCTTATTCTTTTTAATTTCAAAAGATTTCTTTCCGAGGTGAATATAACGTGTCCATAGTTATATAATTTTTGCGATTATGTGGTAAACACATTGTTCATGTGTGTATATCTATATGTGTGAGTTGACATATTTTGCATTGAAATTCTTTTTGAATACATTGTATTGTTCTCAATTGCATTCATGTGTAGCGCAACGTAATGCATTGCTTTACACTGGGTTAAACGAGGACTTTTATGTATTTACCGTTGAATCTTATCGAGTTGCGTTTGTGTTTTGACGCTTTTTCCGAGTTACAATGTTCGAATTGTTGGCTTTTTTCATTAATGATAATTGCTCGTTTGTATGAGATAATTATTTACTCTTTTCAATATATCATTCATTGGAATTCCATGATTATTATTTCGTTTGATGCACCATTGTTAGTATTTATTAAATTTATATAGTTTAACGAATTATCAGGAAAATCAGTGAACGAGAGTGAGATTAATAAATTTAATAATTAGTAATTCGATTGTTGCCTGATTAACTTCTAATAGAAAATTAACAGGCTTTATTCTTATTCTACTATTGTTGTTAACGGTGCATATTAAAATAATTTCATATATATGTTTGTGTCATTGATCAAAATTATTTGTATTATTAATGTGCCGTAATGATCTAAAACAAAATGTGAATACATTTATTACAAAGGAAATATCTTAATAATTTCCATACTTATCTCTCTTCGACTATAAAAAGTATGATTGATGTCACTGTTGATTTTAAAAATCACTGTGTCAACGCATTTATCGTCATATATAAAAATCTCAATATCATCATCAGATTGGTCATGCTCGTATAAACAGAAGAAATTGCATATATATTTAAATTTATTATTATAATTAATTGATAATTTATAAATTACTATATTAAACGTTTTAATTTTGATTTGGTTGCTTCTACGAGACCGAATATATTTGATAGATGAATAATTTTCTGTTAATTAACAAGGATTTATCAAAACAATTGTTTGTCGCAGTCCATTTGTTACATAATTCTAGTTAACTGTTATGATTCGAAGTGCTTCACTGAATTTAAAATGACTTTTGTGTATTTAGTGTCCTTTCTGCAGGAGGACCTGAACGGTTAATTATTCCGTAAATTTAATATCATTTAATTCAAGTAGAGACAGTATTATTCGCAATTTCGTCGAGAATTCCTGATTTGCGTGTAAGATCTTTGGAACGCGTAAAACAGTCTAATAGGCTTTACTATGTATGGAATATACAATTTTCAACTGTTACGTTTTGAATATAATTGGTAGATTTGATGCTATATGAATAGAATTTTTTAATCATAACGAAGCGTACCTGAATATAATAATTCATTCAAAATTTATTGTTTCTCAAAGTATATTAATATTAATGAACCTTACAATTTTAGTATTAAAATTGTACTAAAAGTTTATATTACGTTATACTACAACATTTCTTAAAAAATCCAAAAACAATTTAGTTAATTTATAGAATAATAAAAAATAAAGTATTATCTCGGAATGTAATAAGTAATATAGACGTTGTAAGAAATGGAAACAAAAGGACATATAAAAAGGAACTTTCCTCCCATTTCTACTATCGAAGATCTTGATCCTCAGAAATTCAAAAGGTAAATCCGAAGTGAAAAGGTATATTCGCGTCGAATAGGATTTCTGGAAAGCCGATGTGAAAAGGTGTATTCCGGTAACGGATCCGCTAATCAGAAATGAGCGAGCGATAGATCCCATTGAACGGAATAGGAACCCACATTGGGTACCATGAATTATTTACAGTTTCCGAAGTGGCCAGCGACACACACGCTGACTGTTCTAACCTATACCACAATCGAGAGGAGCCAAGTTCAATTTATGGTGATGCATAGGCCGCTTTACGCGTTACTCGATTGCATCGTAAATCGACCTGGTATACATATACGACCGAATTACTTGATTGTAGATCGGATGGAAAGAATTTTACCTTTATACATATGTTATTATAATTCTTTTTAGAGTTTGTCATTTTTTCCTTCAAAATTTAAAGTTAGTACATATACGTTGTACAACAGCGTTAATTAAAATCTAAAAGTAAAACATAGAAACATTGTTGATACAAAGTTATACAAAGTACAGTTTCAAAGATTCAATAATTGCTAATCATAAAGTTATACATTATGATACTACAGAGCAATCATCGTTAAGGTGGATTTACTTAACATTAGATATTTCTCATAGTTTTAGGACACTAGAAAAATTATTAAAGACCAATTGTTCCCCTTGAAGTTGTATCCTGAATTTGTCTTTTAGGTAAGAGAAAAAAATAAAAAGGAAAGAAGCTTTCAAAATTTATAAAGAATATCTCGAAAAACTTGGAGTTGCAGTGAAAATTAGAGTACTTTTTTTTTCATTGACGCACGGTAGAACATCAGGGAGTTGGTTTACTCTTTGGCCTTGTTAACTTTTTGATCCGTTCGAGCAAGTGAAAGAAAGTCTCCAACAAATCCGAAGAATTGCTTGTTCGTGGAAAAATTTCACCGATATCGCTTGGTAGATCGTTTATTGTCACAGTAATATATAAGACCATTTACGTTATTATCCGATGAGTGCAGTAAATTTATATCTGCAATGAAAAATTAATTTCTATGAGTTGTTGATGTACGTGCATTATAGTTATAGGTGAATAAAAACAACGTTAACAATAGAATGTTTTTATTTCTCTTTTTTTTTTGAGAATCTGATTCATTAAGATCGTTGGTACAAGATTTTAGAATTCCCAGAGACTATAAAAGCGCTCTAGATTACTCGGTCGTCTCGTCGTTTAATGACTTAAAAAATTTAGTCTCCTCAAAGACTAGCAAATGATTTGCAGGAAAAATTTGTTGCCCGACGACTAATTAAACGGAATTTATTAGACTTTGAGTGTCTTAACTATTCTTCATTTTAACAAGCATAAATGTCATTGACTTGAATTTTGTATATTTACATTACTGATTGCTAATCAAATTTACTTATACATCGCACATTATTTTTAATTTTAAAGAGATATTGGGGAATTATATATATATTTATTCGAATGAATAAGCATAATATAATAAATAATAGAATAATTAATCGCGTATAATACCGATAGGTAACAAAATACACTTGTAATAATTGTAATAGAGGCTCGCACGTGAATAATGAGAAAAACATATATGGGATTAGCAAATACGTATTACTAATAATTCAAATTGTTTGTACGCGTATAAATTATTTGTTTTTTAACAATCAAGTTTAACACGCTTGGGTTACAGATAATAATATAGACATCAACAATCGAGATGAAATTCACACGAATTAAACATTCGAAAGTTTTCGAAATAAAATAATCCTGCCTAATCACCCGCTTATTCTTGACGAAGTAAGACATTTTTGGCCAATGTCTCACTATCGTAAGGCAGTATAGCGAAAGGTCGGAAACTCGATATCGAGACTTAAGGTAATCCTAGAGACGCGCGAAAAGTTTATATACGACCCCTCGAAAGATATCGATGACTCTAATTGCCATGCATCTTGCTACATATATATATTTATAGATGCACCCACACATAGACGCGCGTACACATGTGTATAACAAACGGGAGGGTCAGATATATAGAGTTACGTAAGCGTTAGCGCGATCAACGGTAAATTGTCCAGTGACCCGCATTGTCCTGGTTCCACCGTCCGGTATTATGTACACGTGTAGATCGTAGAGCATGGCTTATGACGAGATTTCTACCCGGTTTAAGGAACGCTTTGACGCTTTCTAATAGGTTTTAATTCCCATATACCCTTTTTAACTACTCAATTTTCGTCCGTGGATGCACAATTTCTTTTTCGTCACTTCTTTTACTTTTTTTTTTATTTAAATTATTTATATATACCTATATAGATGTGATTGGTGAGGAATGTGACTTTATACGTGTACATGCATACTTTGATTGATGTTTGGAATTGCATAAAGTGGATATGTGAAAGATATATAGGTCAAGCTTTTATCTTTATTTTCTGATAAAATATTATGGATGTTGTATTATTGAATTATTACGGATTTATGCACTTTGACCCTTTAGTGCATTTGGTTGACGTAGCAATAGGCGACATATAGAGGTGTATATAACATTTATACACAAATATACGTGCACACGAATTTTCGAGGTCACTAATTTCGAATTTTAGGATTACGACTTTGACACTTGTCAATATTTATTGTTATGTGTAGCATTATAACAATAGTTTCTTGCATTTCCTATTATTATTTATTCACTATTATTCGCATAAGAAAAGGTTATTTTGTCGTTTGTGATTTTAAATACTTTTTATTTCTTCTGAATGCAAATATTTTGTACACAAATAATAATGTTTTCAAAAAATACTTATATACATGGACAGCCACAATTTTATTATTTAATTAGACAAAATTCTGAAATTGTAAATCATCAGCTTCGTACACAAATTCATATTCACAATTAGTTATTCCATATATATATATATGTATATATTATAATAATAATAAAAGCCTCAAGGCTAGGTAAACTTTTAGAAACTTAATAAATACGTATTCTATCGAAACTTTCCAAATATAATACAAATTTTATATAAATATTTAGGTAAATTGCCATATCATTAATTTTAAATACAATTCACCTGCATACCAATCTATTCAATTCTTTAAATTTCTAATTTTAACTTGATATTTGTCTTTAACACGTTAAAACCGAAACCTCTATGGCTACAATGTTAATAATAAATTTTCGAAACTATAACTTCGTTTTAGATTCGAAAATTTTACCTTAAATCCGTATAAGAACCCTAACTATGTTAGCTCAATCTCATTAAAGTCCAAGAACTTCCTTTAACTTTCCAATTATCTAAATCTCATTTACTTTTAAAACAATTTTTGTAATTCTCGTTTAATTTTCAACAGGTTTAATTTTTTTTTGTTCCTATAACGCAGCTTGAGAAATTAAAAATAAAATTCGAAGAATATAATGCAGATAACACATTGGATAAGGATTGGTTAATCAAAAGCAGGTATCGTTCGTTAATTGACATAAAAAGTACATAGTTACAAATAAATTCATATTTGGAAAATAAATGTAAAAGAAAGAAAAGTACTATTAATAAATATTAAGATTACCTTAAAATATTCGAAATATTCAATTTCAATCCCATTAGTATCATTAAAAACCATTAATTTAACAATAGAACTTTTGCGAGACGAATTGTAAAAAAAGCTCGATATACCTTATCCAATAATTAAAATCACTCAAGAAGGACATCTCCTTGATTAAAACCGTAAAAAAAATCAAGTCGTCGTAAGCTGGGTGATTCGCGTCATCCCCTTTTAGAAGCCGTCAGAATCCATCGGCAAACACATCCCCTCGGCAACAACCCCTCTTCTCTATTCTCAGGGTATCTTTACCGCTCACGCGCAAGGATCAGCAGACCTCGAGGCATTCGCGCGCATGATAAATAGCAAGTTGAAAAGTCAAAGAAGCCACGATTAAATGCAGCTGCGGATGACGCGAGAGCGCCCGCAAATTGATTTACAAGTTCGTGGTAGGTTATATATGTGTGTGTGTGTGTGTGTGTGTGTGTGTGTGTGTGTGTGTGTGTGTGTGTGTGTGTGTGTGTGTGTGTGTCTATCTATCTGTGTATATTAGTATATATACGTATGTACGTATGTGTGTATCAAGAGATGTAGAGTCGAGCTTGACGATTAAAGAGACGCGTACCGATGCAATTTACGCGCGATCAAACGATAAACACGCCACGGCAAAGGGAAAGCTTGAGGAGTGTGAGAAGCTTCCCTTCTAATTTCGGACGCAAATTTCCAAGCTTAAGGAGAGGATCAAGTTGCTCGCCTGGTGATTTCGTGATCTCGTTACGACGATGCCAAATATTAATGGAGCTTGCAAATTTTAGAGCTTTAGTCGATGTTGTTCTTTCATACCTCAGCTTAAAAGAGGTGATTTTTCATCGATCTGCAAAGAACGAAAAGTGAACCGTGGTAAACCTTGAACGTATCACCTGTTCGACATAAATTATACAGTTATTTTGAAGTTAATGATCGGATGTCTCAAGCGCATCGTGTTGTCACGGTAATTTTAATAAGGAAATTATCTTCGCGTAGTAAACAATAAAAAATCATCGACACGTAATAATTTTCCTTGACTCGTAATTAAGTTCGTAATAATGGAAATGCCAAATTGATGATACGAACGATTTTTCTCAATCTACGTCGCTTACGCATTTACGTGCGGGCGAGCCTCCATTTTGACGTAGCAATCAAAATTAATGAGTTTTCAGATATAAAGTAATTCTTTAATTAAACATTAAATTTTCATTAGCCATTTTACAATCTAAATTATAGGAAAATGTAATATAATCTTGATAAGAGGTGAAATTTACGTAAACTTTTATCTGTAATGGCCGGCAAGTGCGGTTGTCTTTTTCGTTTTTTTTAATTCCACAGATAAATGTTATTTTAATGGACATTACTTTAGCTTTAGTAAATTACATTATGCGTTCTTTTGTACATCAACATTAACACTTTCTACGGTAATTGCACAACTTCATTTGAATACTCCGTGGTTTACCGTTAATTCAACTCGAATGACGCTATGATTTTTCGAGTTCATTTAGATTTGCATGAGAGCGTTCGATATATATCTTTTTTTCATTTCCCTCGAAAGTGGAAATTTTTAAGCGAAAATATCGGAGAAACAAGTCGTATGAAATAATTTTTAAATGAAAATATTTTCAATTTTCGATAAAATCGTACATAAAGTGTATTACTTTTTTCAATTATCGAATTAATTAACGTTTTGAATCTTGATTAAATTATGAAAACTGACAATGTCAATTGCCATATATATTAATTCAACGAAATATTTAAATAACCGATTAATCCGTAACATCAATGATACTTTCTCTCGATACAGTAGGTTTTAAAATAAGATTAAACGACAGTCCAATGAAAGCTGTACGACCACAACAAAGTGGAGACAAAAAGAGAGAGATTGAGAGAGAGAGAGAGAGAGTGACAAAAAAGCGATGTGCATCCTCGAAACGATTTTTAACAGCCCTTGGTTTGTTAAATAGCTCTAAGTGCTTATACACTTTTTCTCTCTCTCTCCCTTTCTCTCTCTCTCTCTCTCTCTCTCTCTCTCTCTCTGCGAAACAATCGATGCATAAAAATGCTCGTGTATATTTGCACAAGTCCTATGTATACACGCTAATACTAACAGTCCGTGTAGCTCTATACAAATACATTTATTCGTTATTTTCGGTTCGTTGAAGATTAGTAAACGTATTTTCCTGGTATAATGTTAAAAAAGAAGAGTAGATTCGTATATAAAAATTTGGATATTTCTGAAACACGGTCGCTTTTAATAAAATGAAAATAGGTATGAAATTAATGGGAAAACACGAATAAACTTTGTTAATTTTTTACTTTTAGAGATAGCGTTCGTAATAGTTACTATAATTACATGCAATTATTGGATAGGAATGTATAGAGAGTATATACCGAAAGGGGGCTCGCTCTTGTTTTCATAATGAGTCCATGCGTTTTGTTCTTTAATTATTATCGCTTATCCACGGGCTAGAATAACATTCTTTTTTCACGTGATTGTATACTTTATTTCCAAATAGCTTCGCGTATATATATCTATGTATATATATATATATATATATATATATATATATATATATATATATGTGTGTGTGTGTATATTGTTGAGTGGCGTTAATTAATTAATGCTTTTCAGCTGATGCATCTCTATATAGTGATTTATTATTTATCGCTTAATGCAAACAATTTTTCTTTTTTTTTTCTTTTTTTTGGAAGGTGGGTGCTTTTTATTAGAATTTGTTGAACGATGGTTTTTGATATTTATTGGATGCTCGAATAAAATTGAAAGTATTACGTAATATTATATGCATCACGATGGAATTTTACAAATGCATTCACACCGTTGTTTTATTTAAAAAAAAAAGGAGAGAGAGAAAAATATCCGATGAATTTGTAGGATGGATGTTAAAAAATTTTTGCTTTCTCGATTATTTAAATGTATGGATTTTAATTTAAATATATATACATTTTTCTGGGTAGATTTCACTCGGCATTTTAAATAAAAATTTAACGAAATGAAATAAATAAACGGATAATATTATACTTAAAACAAAGGACCCTCGTTTCTCTCTTCCTCTCTCTCTCTCTCTCTTTCTCTCAACATATATATATATATGTATATATATATAGTAAGAATCAACAAAACTACTTTTCCCTTACACAGCAAAAACAAAGTGAGAAGCGGATTCAGATGGTAAACTTTACGTTGAGATGTTTACCTTCGGTGACTAAAGTACATTGAAAATTGACTATGGTATTACAAAGTGAATTCTTTAATAAATTTTACTATGTAATCCCAGGACTGTATGACAAACTTTCATCATACTTATTAGTATATAAAACGTTTAACAATTAATGTAATAAATCAATCCATATTTAAAAGCAAAAAACAAACCATCAGAAGTAAAATATTAAAAAATGAAAAAATGAATAAAATAGTAAAAATAGGTAGTAGAAGCATTCTTATATATGGTTGAAGTACCAAATTGAAACGCGCGAGAGAGCCATCGCGCGACGTGTCGATAAATCTAAATGGCTCTGCGGCCTCCCGAACAGGAAACGCGATGGCCCATTCGCCATTCCCGCATAGAAATGGTCTCTTTCCGTGCTTAACTCCGAGCTTCCAATAGTCAGGTTTCGCCCTGTTAGATTCGAAACATAAGAATCGATGTGAGTTAAAGTCGACGAATTTTTCGTTAATTCTACCTATATACTAGTGAATATGTCCCACGTATAAGATAATGTCCCTGAGGATTTGTAAGAATTCAATTTTACACGTTTCTCATATACGTTTTAATCTCCAATTTTCGATGAAATTATTTGAGATATTTGTAGATATAGTTTTAATAAATGATTTCAAATTTACAAAATGTGTTCAAAAACTAATAGCACGTGCATGAGTAAAAAAGCGTTTTACGATGACGAAAATTTATATTTATTTTTTGTTAGAGCTTGGCTGCATACACGAAAACGAAGTTCGGTAAGTACTCGACCCAACAAATCCCTTTTTGACGCTTATAGCCATTCGTCTAGAAGGGAATTGGTGAGCTATCGTCTGTGTACAAAACTAAAATGTTTAAGAGTTCAATTTCGAACTTCTTTATCGTTGTTACACAATGACTTTGGCATTTTAAAATATATAAATAAAAAAAAAGATTAATCAGAAATTTAATATAAATTTTACTACTTTATTTATACAGATAGAAAATATTGTCGAATTCAATCAATAACCGCAAAGTATAAGAAAATATATTAAAGAAAATTAATACTCTACAAACAAAATACCGCAATATTAAAAAAAAATCTTTATCAATTTCTTTAATCACTATCGGTAAGTGCTTAAGCTGTTGCGATTTTCAGGCTAGCGTGTCTTCATAGTTTTATTTTTCCAACGTCTTTTCTGCAGAAAAGCTTTTCCTTTGAACTCGGTTTCTTTCGACCCCTCCTTCTTCAGTAAAAAATGCAGACACGTTCTTTATAACCACGGACATTTTTTCCTCACCCATCCCCAGTTTTTACCGGAATTTAATTTTCCATTGAGGAAAGAACCCCATAGCAACTTCTGACCACGATATTTTCAAACTATCAGTATATAACCACTATAGCTCGTTTTTTAAAAAAAATCGTATTTGACGATAAAGTTGCCTATCTCTTGAATAAAAAAAAAGAGAAACCTTCAACGTTTATATACGTCAATCAAGATTGCATATATCGATACATGCACGTTCTTTTTTTTTATTAATGCACGTAAATTATACTTTATAAATGGATTTGCGATTCGCGAAATTGTTGGATGATGGTTAAAGGCTTTTGTGCTTTGTATATCTTTTTTTTTACTCTCAACCGGCTTTTATATGCGACGTTCGAATATGCCCGATAATGTCCTGACGTTTCAACGTCAATGTTGCGTATGGATACTGTGAAAGAGAATGTTTTGATACCAGTTTATACGTTTACTATATATAATTTGCATCAGAGATAATTTTTTGATAATTCTATTGTTATTAATTTTACGAGTTTCTATAATGCGATTGGTTGTCTGATACTTTTACATACATTGTAGTTCGATGTAATAATTCGATTTTAATAAAAAAATAATTGTGTATTTACTATTATAAAAATACTTTGCTTATCTATAAACATAATTAAATTTTTATGATTATAAATAAAAATTTTCATTCAATAGAAAATTTATAATTTAGTGATGTGTTTTGTTTTAACTGATATATAGAAAATTATATTTATACCTAAATTAAATCAACCCAAGTATTTTAAATATAGAAAGAAGTTAAGATTCACTTATAATATTTAAAACAAGTATGTACTTTGTGAAATACTAATGAAATTGATTGAAAATTCAAACACATATTTAAGTCACTATATGATAGATTTCGCAAAAAATAATTCAGTTTTAATTTCATTTTGTGTCTCGATGATTTGCAAAATATTATACAAAAATAAGTAAGGTTAAATTTTATTACAGAAGTCTGTAAAAAGGGTAACCGAAAAAGTGGTATTTATAAATATCTATTGAATCTCCAAGCGACAAATCGACATTTTCCACTTATTACGTTTTAAATTTAAATTAAAATAATATTATTGAATTTTAATAATATTAATTTGTGTGAACCGAAATTCTTTTAATATAAAATAACGAATTATATTATATTTTTATAATAAATGTGATTACTGACAATGTTATTAACTTTAATCCGATAAAAAAATAATATAATGCGAATATTCAATAACAAATGCTTACATCTCGCTAGTCAATTAAAATAAGCAAATGAAATGTAAGTCTGCTATAATTTTTTTCGTTAGCTAAAATGTAAGTGTAAATATTATATACATTTTACGCATATATAACTTTTTGGTAACGTAATCCTTTGTTTACACAGAAGCGTAACGAAATTTATCCTCCCGAAAAAGCTTAAATTCGTATACAAAACAGAACTTTCCACAAGCGTGAACTTCACTTCGTTCGTTCCTATTTTTTTTTGTAAGCGCGATGAAACATTTTCATTTTTCAAAATTTTCATTCATTTATATACATTAATTAAAATTCGGCAGCTCGTTTTATCGTTAAATTATGCATCCACGCGGATTCATTTGAACAATATTTACAAAAATGTAATAAATTATTGACAGTACTCGGCAGTTATATTTAATTTATTAAATTTATTGAAAGCGATAAAAATAAAAACACGTGTATTGAATATTGCATTTTTTTGCTTTTCCAGAACTGGATACGATGCTCTACGGATACACCAACAGCATATACGTTTTGGATCACACACCAGAATCGTTACCGGTATGTATGTGTATTGTAAATAAAATTGGACCCCTATAGTTCGATATCGGCTGTTACGAAATAGTATGTTAAGCGTAACAAATTTAGTAAATTATTAATTAAACTTTACACGTCACTTGTGAACGTCGACAGTCAGTTGACTTCTCTCCTCACTACCCCTCTCTTTTCTACCGAAAATTTTCGACGATAAATCAGAGTAAAATTCTATGGCATTCAAAGTGTGCGGTTAATTAAAGTCAAAGACAATTTCCACATTGTGAATACGAAACTTAATTAAACTTCCTATTACCGTAGTGTATATATAATACACATACACACATCCCCATGTATACACACACACCTATATACATAAAGTATATGCATATAGGCACGTGAAAAAGATTGCCGTAAAAATGATAATGTTATCGAGTAATCGAGATGCAGGCTTGACAAATCATGAAATATACAATGTTGTATAGCATAATTGACTAAAATTTTTGGAAAAGTAATAGATGTAAAGCAAATATTAATAAATCTTAAATTAATTTTTCTATAGAACAATAGGAATTGTTATAATTTATCTCGCCTGCCTCTCGATTACTCAATAACATTGTAAAATTTCCTACAAATTTTTTTCTCTGCGTGTATGTATATCTCTAAGGGCAAAGAAAACCGCTGATTCCAATTTGCAATAAAGTGTATACCAGTGTATGGTTATTACAAGAAGAATACATATTGGTATTATATGTAGGAAGTAAGTTTGCGCAAGCTTTGTATATACATATTCGGTTTTGTACCTTGGGTTTTTCAATTAATGTTTATAGCAAAATTTGCAGGGACTTTCGTATATAGGGTGACAGATTGGCAGCTCATTTTCTAGAATGTTATGAAATTAAGCTGAGCCAATGAGGAAACTTTTATTAAACTTTGGTAAGAGATCATTAGGTGACGTCAGTCAATTATAAAAAGGTTAAAAATTTTATATAGTACATAAATGTGTGTTACACTTATAAAAAATGCTTAAAAAATACCTTATAAATAGTTAGATATTGAGAAATTAAAAGTAGATATACATTTTCTATATATATAGTTAGAAGTTATAATCAAATTTATTTTAAAAATAACTATGTAAAAAAATACAAACATTTTTAAAATTATAAATAATACTATATATGATCATTAAAACTAACACAATGTGCTTCAGTATATATTTTGTAAATTTTATCTTTTGAATGAGTCGCGGTATAATTTTCGAGTAATTTTGGCTTTCCCTCGTTTTTACATTCGAAAATTCATCGTAAAATTTCATTGAACTAAGAATAATCTATATGTCTACTCAAAACAATATAATTACTTTCTTTAAAATTATATAAAAAGATTAGAAACAGTAAATATATAAATGAACTAATCCAAATTTCTGGTTATAATTGAGCATACCGAAAAACTTTAAATATTTGATCATACTGGTGTGGAAATTTCGAAAGGTTAAGTACTCGAAAAATGTATACGACGCTCGAAAATAATATCACTTTCTATTTCGGCAAACGCAGACTCAAAATTGATCCACTTTTCCAATCGAATCGTCATAACCATTTGAAAAAAAATACGAGTCATCGGAAAAATACACGAAGCTCGCCAATTTACCGAATTTTCAATTAAGCTCCGAAAAATTGATTAACAAAAACACCATCCGCTCGCATTACTCATCTCGGCAGTTCATTTCGCAATCAAATTCGTATACGGTTCTTCGTATTTTTTTATTCGAACCACTTTTTACGCGTTTAATGCAATTTCCCGGACACCCAATCGATGCCATAGACTAATTTTTCTATGAAAATAAAGAAAGTGATAAAAAGTAACATCTTGAACAATTAGTGGTGAGATTCGTTAGTTTTGGCATATTCCAATCAAGGCTCGTTTCTGTATACATATATATTGTAAAGACGCGCTCAAGTTTATATATAGAACGAGCGAGGAATATAGACTATGCAAATGTCATCGAATTTGTCCGTCGCGCTACGCTGCCCGGATGGACACGTGTTTGCTCAAGCGTCTGAATCAGTTGTATTGTACCGCGCCAAATGAAGTTATTGCGCGAAATCTGACTCGATCTGCTTAATATCTCACTCGTTTTATCGGTCATTTTGATTGGGTCTGATTTCTATCTGGTTTTACAGGAGGATCCGTAATTAACATTTTTTTAAGATTTTCTTTCAAGTTTTCGCGATATTTTGTTCAATATTAGCCGTTGATTAATCTTTTTTTAAATCAATTAAATCAAACATTTATTAATAGAACCTAAAGGTACATACATTATTTTTAACAAATTTATCTATTAATATCATTTTTTCATTTCAATTTTTTGCTATATTAATTGTAATTTCTTCTTTTACCTCTAATTATAAACTTTTGTACAACCCCTTTTTTCATTTATCAATTAATCATTGTTATACGAAAGAGAAAAGTGTTACTTCTCCAATCAATTTCTGTACTTACTTTTTTCTTTATTCAAGTTATCACGGTCGATTTCCCATTTATGATAAAGCAACTTTAATTTCGTAACTTTTCACGAATTACTCGGAAAAGTAGTTTCAAATGCATAGAGAAAATGTTAAAATAACGAAACTCAAAGAGTAATCTGTAGTAAAACATTCCATGATTAATGATGCCATTAATTTCAAATGCACTTAATTTCACCAACCATATACCAAACCGAATGAGAATTATTAAATTTTCACGCAATCATTTACGCAGTAAGAAAATATTTTTTATCGTTTCCTAAATTTTAATAAACTAATATTTCGAGACGTACATATTGAGTGATATTCAATCGATAACGAGACTCTGCTTAATAAGAAAACACGAAGGGACCTTTACACAAAATTGAATAATCTGAAAAGAAAATATTAAACACGATCGGATGAACCGAATGTATAACGATTAATTTAGATTTCGTGTGTATGTATAAACGTGGGCGAACGCACTTATAATCCATGCGAGAGTTGCGCGCGCGTCGAGTGCAAAATGCGTGTACATTTAATTACAGTAATTAGCGTAGTTGGATAATGAAAAGTACAAGCCCTCTTGTAAACGCGGAGAGCTTGCGCGTGTATATGCAGACACAAACGAAACCAACCGAGAAGTACGTTTATTGGACGTATCTCGGTGTCGCTTCATCGCCAATTAATCGCTTTCCGATCGGTAGTTCGACCTATGGTGAAAAATTTTCAAACCTTAGCTTTTTATTTATCAATATTACCCATACCATTTTGCGTGTTTCAGAAAGAGAGAAATATTTTTATACGTATAACTCTCAGACCTATTTGTTTGTACAGGTTTTTCTTAGTATCTTATTGTTATGCAATATATATTGTTCGTAGTGTTAATTGTATCAAATTTGCACGTAATTTAAACATGTTTTGGAAGAATTACAGCTGAATTAATTGAAATCATTTTACATTACGTGATAATTAACTTTCTAGTTTGCTGATTATATACTTTACATGGAGTCACTGTGATATTAAGTTCTCGGATACATGTGTAACTATGCGGGACAATACGTGGGAAAGCTACAGTAAAAGCGCTTAAAGCTCTTGTTTTAAAAAATAATATTGGTCAATGCAACACAAATTTTTTCGCTTTTCACTAGTGAATAATTAAAGATAAGCGATCTAATCAATAATTTGAATACAAAATTCAGAGAAAGTATAACCCTATAACCGCTTTCAATATATAAAAAATTTTGACATTTTCAAAAATTAGCAGTAATTACCTATATATATATATGGGTGGTTCTCTGTGTCATCGAAGATGAAAAAAATAAATATTGCTATAACTGTGGGAATATGTTTTAGAGGTATCCAGTAGTTCTCCTGAATTTTTTCAGATTTTTTCTGGGCCATTATTTTAAGTTACAGAGAGTCAAAGTTGACATTTTAGCACTTTTTTGCATTATATGCCCATTTTCATGAATTTTTAGCTCCCAGGGGATGCATTTTTCACTAAAAACATAAGTATGACTTTTTTTGTAAAATTTTCCGAACTTTTCATTAAAAATACTTTTAAAGACATAAATGTATGCTATCACACTCTTGTAAGCCATTTAAACCTTAAATAGTGAAAATCAGCAATTCTGCTCCGGACTCTGGTAACCTAATCCTGTCTAAAAGATGTCTTTTTATAGTCAGAAACTGCCTAAAAATTTCCAGAGTGGGTCTAAATCATTAACATCACTTATGGTCAAAATATCCGGGAAAAGTGCCCGAAATATTAATAGAAATGTATATTTGTTGCCTTATGACGATGAATCTAGTAGCATGATCATTGCAAAAAAATTTATGTACTTACCTTGGAATGGTAGAAAAGTATCTCCACTTGTTTCAGTATCCATCTAATCCCCTGTAAGCTGCTAAAAATACAAATATTATTATACAATTATAAAAAATTAATTTTTAAACATTTATAATGCTGGATTTTTAGTTTTACATCCCTTACAAGAATTATAATACTAATCTGAAGGATTACTATAAATATATAAACATCATTATTACAATAACTGAATATACGTATTTAATACAAAAAATATATAAATAAATCGGATCTGAAATTATAATGAGTAATATGATAACGTGACAGTGACAAGTTTGTGAAATTCAAACAATGTATTGCTGAATAATAATAATAATAATGTTGATACTTTTATAGTAATCCTTCAAATTAGTATTATAATTCTTGTAAGGGATGTAAAACTAAAAATCCAGCATTATAAATGTTTAAAAAATAATTTTTTATAATTGTATAATAATATTTGTATTTTTAGCAGCTTACAGGGGATTAGATGGATACTGAAACAAGTGGAGATACTTTTCTACCATTCCAAGGTAAGTGCATAAATTTTTTTGCAATGATCATGGTAATAGATTCATCGTCATAAGGCAACAAATATGCATTTATATTAATATTTCGGGCACTTTTCTCGGATATTTTGACGATAAGTGATCTTAATGATTTAGACTCACTCTCGAAATATTTACATACAACTAAATCCGAGTTTCGAATCTCATATCCTCTCCTTACTAATATATAACGTATAAACGCTTTGATCAATTATCTTTAATTATTTTCAATCATTAAAGTGATTATGTTAATATAACTGTAAAATCAAATAATTTAATTTAAAATGAATTATCGATCGATTAGTGAAATAAAACGTTTTCAGTTTAAGTTTTAATAATTATATAACTCTGGTCAATACATTTCGAATAATACAGAAATAATTAATAATATATATAATACGTATTTCATTATTTTTGCAATTACATAACAAAATTTCATCCACACGTAAGAGAAATATTTGTTTTCAAAAATTATTTTAAAATAATATCCTTATCCTTTATGTCCAATACGAAATACATTTACAGTTAGTTATATTTCAATATCCAAAAATAAAGTTAATTTTAAATAATTCTCCGAGGTTGTTAAATGTACGTTTGCATAATCTACAAGCTATATGAATTAATCTATACGTTAAAAATGTTTTACATGACATTGTTTTCTGTAAAATTATTTATTTATAAAATTGTTCTTTAATTATTAATTTTAATAAATCCTTAAAAAATAAAATGTATGAGAGAAAAATCACGAGTAGTTTCAACACTCCAGATGGAAATATTATTTAAAAATGAAAAAAGACAAGTATCTAAATAAAACAAATAATAATCGTAGAGATTTCGTCGCCCCCTTAAAAAGCATAATATAACAAATCCGTAAGATAACGTAACTTTTACCATTTTAAAAACAAGTCATCTCGGGTACACTTTTCTCCGAGTAGAATTTTTAACAAGCATCTCGACAAAATGACGTTGAGGAGAACATTTTCAACGGCGGGTTATATAAGAACTACAAGTACGTGTCTTTCTCCACTAAAAATTCCCGTGTAATCTAGAATATTAAAGTCCTTGCCCGTAACTAGCATAGAAAAAGCCGCATGCATACGTAAACAGAGAGTGAATCCAAACAAAAAATTTTGTCCAAGATAAAACGTTTCGGTAGCAACAACAACAAAAACTAACGCAGGCTAAGATAAAATATACCTATATTTCCTTTTTCTTTAAAATCGTCAAGAATTAAAACTCGTACATTGGGGTGTAAAATAAACGCGTAGCGTGGAATGTGTATAAAGCGAGAGGGGAAAAAAAACAGGAAGAATAGGAGGACTTGGTTATTGGAGAAAAAGAGATTTATAACGGCAATATTGCGAGCGCAAGTGTAACTCGCTATGTGCACGTCTGGATATAATCGAAAGCAGTCGTCACACGAGTAGTGTGCACGATTCGAGGCTTTTACCCTTGGACATCGACGCGGATAATTTTGATGAAACTAACAAAAAAAATACATTTCTTTTGTATTTTTTTTACTGTTACGATAACGTCTAGTTCGTTTTTATACCGGTGCGTTCTATAAAGACTATTGTTTCGCGTAACTTTATGGATAAATTATTGTCTGGTAGATATTGTTATCCAAAAAATACTTAAATTTAAGGGTACATAAATTGTTACTAGCTAATTTTATTGGGAAACAATTATAATTTTTTTTCATAGGCTAATGTTTTGTAGTAAACGAAAAATCGATTGTCGACCGTATGCGTAAAGTAACACTAGTCGCATTGTGCTGCATTGTTCCAAGTCCCCGTAAGTGAGTTGTTAGTACCGAACCTATTTTTGTATTTATATATCGTAAAAACATTTTCATTCCGTAATGTTTTGAATTATTCGTGCATAATTAATACGAATTTTTGTGATTCTTCGAACAATGTAAAACGGGATCAACATCTTTAAGACTGTTGATGCGTTAAAACGTTCATAACATGCCATATTTAACTTCTCCGCAAATTATACACACGACATTATATAAATATAATAATGGACGTTCACAAACACATAAACTACACACTCTACCGTTTCTTTTTGAAATTAATAAATTATAAAAAATTAAAAAATTATGAAGATTAAATGTTTTAATTTTCAATTATTGTTATCTTCTATTTTGATATTGTGTGTCTATTTCTATTTTGTGTCTCTCTTTGGCGTTCTTATGCCATTTTGATTTTCTTCAAGAGCAATAAAGAAATCTAACCTCAATGACGCTCAAATTGTGATTAAATTTGTTTATCTTTAATTAATTTATAAACTTAACTCAGGCCGCTCCATGTTGAATCGACACTAATTAAACAAACTGCTGTGATTTTCCCATCAGGATTGAATTTGCTGAATAATGTTGATATGTTTTGTCCAGACGCCTATTTATTTTTAGTATAAAGTTATTAAATATTTTTTGGAATGTAATATTATTATAAATTCAATAGAAAATACTTTTTATGAATATTAATTATTCGCTAGTAAAAATTATTTAATTGAAGTGTACGGAACATGTGTCCATTTTTAGTCCTGCGACGAAAATGCCTTCTTCATAGATTCTAGGTACCTGTTAAAGTGAAAACCAAATTTTAGTGTGTTTCACGCTACATTTCAACCTGCAAATATGCATTAAGTTTAAGTCGAGTGTTGACCTATAAAAATGCTATTAAAATTTGTAAATTGTAGAAAAAAAGGTATTTCACCATACTATTTGAACGAATTCCGGTAAAAAAGTTATATTTTGCTTAGTTTTACTTTAAAAATATAATAATATTTTTTGTAACCTCGTAAATATTACAAGTATAATAAAAATTTGTTGTAAAGTACACCAACATTGAAAATCAAAATGGAAAATCGTTTAATGACTCACGATATGCGTGTTTGAAATAAAAATCTCTCACAGACTGCTGCATTATTGATAAAATAAATAATGTAATCGATCGTATTAATTATATAAAAGGAATTTAAAATAAAAACTGTTTTTGAAACCCGAATAGAGAAAAGAGAAAAGAGAAAAGTAGTTTAGATAAATAAAGAGTAGCATCATCCAATTATTTTCTCCAGGAGCAATCGAGTATATCTTGAAAAGGGCCACATCGATACATAACAATTAAGGAGTCCCACGGTAAGGATAACGTCCAATAGAGTTACCCCGTAAACTCCAACTTTTAACGACGCTAAACGAGTATTGTTTACCGGTGGCTAGTTTAATAAGGAGGGTAGGGGGTTCAAATTTACGAGACCTCAAGGGCTCTCCGATCCACCATCACCATCCCCCTCCTTTTTCGAATTCCCATAAGAGTAATTCCATGTGTACACATATATGTACGTGCATGTGCGTGGAGAATCCTCGCGCCTTTTCAATTTGCCTGGGTATTTCTTCGACAATACCTCGCGCATGGACCAACCCTGATAACGAACGAGATTTATACGTCTAACTGGTCCATTGGAAAAAAAGGTACGCGATAAGGGATGAAAAAGTTATACCAAAGAAACTTATATAGCTGTACGTTACTATCAACTTTTTTCCTCTTGAATTCCCAAGTGGTATCGTTACGTGTGTGCTGTAATGTTTAATGGGATATTTCGTACACTTTTATTTTTCATTTCACATTGTAAACGTGTTATTATTGTATTATTTTGAATAAGAACGGTAATTACTTTTTTTCGAGAGGTGATTACTAGATAATTACTGCATTTCCACCTGGGTTTTGCAAACTTTTTAATTTTAAGGGAATGGATGGTTCCGTTTTCTTTCTTATTTGTTGTTTATCCTTTAACGACCCATGATATCGTTGTTACTCATAATATGCAAGTTTACCTTTATTAACGAATAAACTTTAAGATTTGAAATAATAATTAGATTTTTAATACTACGATTTAATGTAATTTATAAATTGATCAATTTAAGGGCATACTATTAATAACATATTTTCAATCTCAACAACGCCGTAATAATAAATTTTATGAAAAGCCTTTAATAAAATTTAATGTAACAGGTACCTATATAAAATGTCAAAACATGGATTCATGTATTATATAAATCAATATAACTACGTCCCTTCGTTTAATGAATAAAATCTACGATAATCCTCCTATAAGAACTTTGAAAAGAAAAATTTGGAAAAACCACCTAATTGTCCGTAAAGTTTTACGTCCAAAATTGTCATCGAATCGTTTTCTCAATAACGAGCTTTGAAAAACTTTTCTTGAAAATTACAACGATCGCGTCCCGCGCACGCACGCAGACACACACACATATAAAAGAAAAAATCTTATTTCGCGAAATGTGTCGTCCTCTAGTTCGACCAGATGGGAAATAGATAAAGGGCTCGGAGAAACGGTTCGAGATAACGAGCGACTCACGTACACACAAACGTGTGTCCTGGTTCAGGTCACGTTTTCAACCCCCACTGGAACATATATCCGACAGATTTGCGGGGAAAAGTTTATATTTTTAGTCCTGCGACGAAATGCCTTCTTCATAGATTCTAGGTACCTGTTAAGAGTGAAAACCAAACTTTAGTGTGTTTCACGCTACATTTCAACCTGCAAATATGCATTAAGTTTAAGTCGAGTGTTGACCTATAAAAATGCTATTAAAATTTGTAAATTGTAGAAAAAAGGTATTTCACCATACTATTTGAACGAATTCGGTAAAAAGTTATATTTTGCTTAGTTTTACTTTAAAAATATAATAATATTTTTTGTAACCTCGTAAATATTACAAGTATAATAAAATTTGTTGTAAAGTACACCAAAATTGAAAATCAAAATGGAAAATCGTTTAATGACTCACGATATGCGTGTTTGAAATAAAAATCTCTCACAGACTGCTGCATTATTGATAAAATAAATATGTAATCGATCGTATTAATTATATAAAAGGAATTTAAAATAAAAACTGTTTTTGAACCCGAATAGAGAAAAGAGAAAAGAGAAAAGTAGTTTAGATAAATAAAGAGTAGCATCATCCAATTATTTTCTCCAGGAGCAATCGAGTATATCTTGAAAAGGGCCACATCGATACATAACAATTAAGGAGTCCCACGGTAAGGATAACGTCCAATAGAGTTACCCCGTAAACTCCAGCTTTTAACGACGCTAAACGAGTATTGTTTACCGGTGGCTAGTTTAATAAGGAGGGTAGGGGGTTCAAATTTACGAGACCTCAAGGGCTCTCCGATCCACCATCACCATCCCCCTCCTTTTTCGAATTCCCATAAGAGTAATTCCATGTGTACACATATATGTACGTGCATGTGCGTGGAGAATCCTCGCGCCTTTTCAATTTGCCTGGGTATTTCTTCGACAATACCTCGCGCATGGACCAACCCTGATAACGAACGAGATTTATACGTCTAACTGGTCCATTGGAAAAAAAGGTACGCGATAAGGGATGAAAAAGTTATACCAAAGAAACTTATATAGCTGTACGTTACTATCAACTTTTTTCCTCTTGAATTCCCAAGTGGTATCGTTACGTGTGTGCTGTAATGTTTAATGGGATATTTCGTACACTTTTATTTTTCATTTCACATTGTAAACGTGTTATTATTGTATTATTTTGAATAAGAACGGTAATTACTTTTTTCGAGAGGTGATTACTAGATAATTACTGCATTTCCACCTGGGTTTTGCAAACTTTTTAATTTTAAGGGAATGGATGGTTCCGTTTTTCTTTCTTATTTGTTGTTTATCCTTTAACGACCCATGATATCGTTGTTACTCATAATATGCAAGTTTACCTTTATTAACGAATAAACTTTAAGATTTGAAATAATAATTAGATTTTTAATACTACGATTTAATGTAATTTATAAATTGATCAATTTAAGGGCATACTATTAATAACATATTTTCAATCTCAACAACGCCGTAATAATAAATTTTATGAAAAGCCTTTAATAAAATTTAATGTAACAGGTACCTATATAAAATGTCAAAACATGGATTCATGTATTATATAAATCAATATAACTACGTCCCTTCGTTTAATGAATAAAATCTACGATAATCCTCCTATAAGAACTTTGAAAAGAAAAATTTGGAAAAACCACCTAATTGTCCGTAAAGTTTTACGTCCAAAATTGTCATCGAATCGTTTCTCAATAACGAGCTTTGAAAAACTTTTCTTGAAAATTACAACGATCGCGTCCCGCGCACGCACGCAGACACACACACATATAAAAGAAAAATCTTATTTCGCGAAATGTGTCGTCCTCTAGTTCGACCAGATGGGAAATAGATAAAGGGCTCGGAGAAACGGTTCGAGATAACGAGCGACTCACGTACACACAAACGTGTGTCTGGTTCAGGTCACGTTTTCAACCCCCACTGGAACATATATCCGACAGATTTGCGGGGAAAAGTTTTTTTTTCATCTCGAATAGCAATAATTATGATTGATGACCACTTGAAAAATCTCCTTACCTTTTTACCGTGGAGGTCTATCAATTTGGTATATACTTGTATATAGGTATATATTTAATATATATCGCGGGTTGAAATTTTCGTAAGTGTATACGTCACGAAGGAAAATGGATCTTTTTATTGTTGGGCTCTCTTTTTCCTCGGGAATCCGATGGAAATTAATACGGAATTTTCCATGCGGTGTTTACGTGTGTATAGGTATACCTGAATTTTGATACCTCCGAGGTAAATATTAGAAATATTTCAAATTAATTGAAACGAGACGAATTCGATCCTTTTTGGTGGAAAGGGGATTCCACGTTGATTCATAAGCAATATACGCAAGTCATGTTAATTTAATCAAATCGGAAGGATATTCCAATCGGCTGGACGCAGGATATTGCGATTCTTTCATCGGTTATAAATCGTTTGTTTCAATGCAGATTTTATTATCTGCATTTAAAATATATTATTTACATACACATACCGTATATTTATAATACATTCCGCTTTCGTTATTTTAATTTTCGATCAGATTTATATAATAAAAATCCGATATAATAAAAATGAATAAAGTTTTTTTCGTACCGTTAATAAATAAAGACGACGTCCAAGCACACTTGACACCTTCACCTTTCAATAGCATAGAATTCAGATCTTCTTCAATTTGATTCACCAGCGCTTACTAAAATAAATGAAAAAAAAGGGGATGAAATCAAGAGCCAGAAAAAATCCATTCATTTATAATTTAACGTACTCGAAAGCATCCTCGAAAATTAATTTAAACACATTCAAACCCCACTCGACGGAGTATTCAACTACTCCCTTAAATTTACCTAAACTCGAGAAGTAAAAATGTCCGTGCAGCAGTGACAAAAAGGTGAGAACACTTGAAAATATGAGCGAGTACGTAAATTTTACTGTTAAAAAAATAGTGCTCCTTCAACGATTCTCTTTGATACGTCTTTTCAAACACTTGAACTACCGAAGTCTAGCTCGCTTTAAAGGAAGTTCACGAGAAAGATTCGCAAAGCCCGAAGGCAAAGACGCGTTGTTGTCGTTTTGCCTTCGTTAGAAATAATTCGCGCGCCCCCTACGGCGTTAAGAATAGCTTGTGTGAAAGTTGTATAAGTACATATATACCTGAAACTGGATCAGTGAGTACTTGATACTGTAACTCAATTTTCAGATATTTCTTCCATTTATACAACGCCTAAATTATTATTCATTT